>JAOUWY010000052.1:2469684-2482811 GCA_025728095.1 Prietella phreatophila | reverse complement strand
TGGACTGGGGGAGGAAACCAGAGTACCCGGAGGAAACCCCCGCAGCACGGGGAGAACATGCAAACTCCGCACACACACGGCCCCGGCAGGAATCGGACCCCGGACACTGGAAGTGTGAGGCGAACGTGCTCACCACTAAGCCACCGTGCGCCCTATTATTATTATTATTATTATTATTATTATTATTATTATTATTAAATGTGGAAAAATTCTGATACCAGTGTATGAAAGTAAATGTCTTCCCTCTACTAGGATGGTCAGAATTGCGAATGAAAGGTATCTGACTATGAAACTTGGTGAATTCTTTCATTTGTTCACTGATATTTTATATCAAATCTACCCAAATATACCTTAAGCAATCTAAAGAGAGATATTTAAATAAACCTTCATGCAGATGCAGTGGTTTCACTGTCTTTCCTCAAAGTTTCACTAAACTGTAACGATATTATTTACTCATTCCAAATGCCTATATACGTTTAGGTGCTATATATTGTATAAACATTTTCAAATATCAGATATGTAGCAGTGAAAGTCGATAGTAACTGGAACAAGTGGAGGGATCTTTATGTTGCATATATTGCAGAAAACCTAATAGATCATCGAGCATAGTGGCATATGCAGCATTAGTTCTAACTGGGCTTTCATCTAATGATTTATCACACTGTACACTGGACTGTCTTTAAGTTCTGTTTGGGGAAAAAAGCGAGTCCAGTGTGATGACATCACTAATGTCCACTTGAGCTAAATCTAGCTTTTCATAAATTCCTCATCCTCAAAAAGTACTGTAATTAAAATAATACGACTCAAAAAACCTAAATGATTTAGATTATTTTGAATAATTTAGACTATTTGAATAAACAGTTCTATCAAAGGATGCTAGTATTTTGGCTCCAAATGGATTCAAGGAAAATAAACACTGCAAAGATATTTTGCTAGGAACAACAATATTAACTAAAAGTGCTTAATCATCCATAGCTGTTCGAAAGTAGAAATTCTAATAGTCCTGTTATAAAAATCTAAATATTTTTGGATACACATTGTTGTGATTTCATTCAATCAGTACGTTTACATGGACAACAGTAATCTAATATTAACCCGATTAAGACAATCCTCTGATTAAGAAACCACCTGTATGCTGTAGATTAGATGCTGTAAACAGCATTTTTTAAAATGACCTTAATATGATTACGGTCATACTTGGAGTATTCCTGTTTTAGTCGCATTATTGACGTGCGTTACATACATGTAAACACTTTAATCACACTATTAACATCGTGTGAGTGTTTTCATCACATTTTGCGACACAACACGACACGTGCACACACGGCAGTGCTCAAATATTTAACGGAAAACAAGAGAGCACGTCTGTGTCCGAAACCGCAAACTTACCTGCTATATAATAGGCGAAATACATGTATCTCAGCTACTATATAGAGAGTGAGTACGCAGTTTGGGACGCAGCCCATGGCTTCAATCAGTCATCAATTTGCAAATATAGCATGACAAATAATTAACTGCAGATGAAGCTTTTGTAAAATTAAAAATTAAATACCCAAAACTGTATACGGTACCATAACGAAGACCAACAGTATGTTGATACGTGAAATTCTGGAGGGAACGTCAGACGGCGTGGCGTGGGGATGTAATGACGTGTGCCATTAATCTATCTAAGTAAACACCTTCATCACAGTTTTCTCTTATTCAGAATAAGGTTAATAAGAATAAAATTCCATAGCCATAGGCACGTGGACATATTCCTAACAATAGACTAATAACAATACTACCTTTATATTAGGTCTAAACACTGTCCCTGTAAAAGGAACAGGTTTAACCAATTTTCTAAAAAATGTTTGTTAAAAATTAACACTTAAGGAATGCTATACTGGGAGTGGAACACAAGAACAAAAGTATACAAATATTGGTTCTGCTTGGAGAAAAACCCTTTGCTCTTGAAGTACACCATGAAAGTAAGGGACAATTTACTGTGAGTCTATCAGCACAGAAATGAACACAGATGCTTTTTGTGTGTACCTCTGTGCTGAATATGTGGGTGGCTGAACTGAAATGAGAACCTTTCCTTATTCAAATATGGAGGTTGGTTTGCATTTATAAATAGCTGTTGTTAATAACGGAACTGAATCTCTTTCATATCTCTGTCAAAAATGCATATTATATTTGGGTGATTTGTTTAGTCCTGAATGCAAGCATACATGTATTAGTCAGGTCCTGCCAGAGTGGTTTAAAGGCAGTGCCCTCTCATCCACACTAAAGCTACACTTGTGCTTGAAAGTTTGTGAACCCTTTAGAATTTCTTATATATCTGTACAAATATAACCTAACTTAACAGCCTCAGAATTTCACAAAAGTCCTAAAAGTAGATAAAATGACTGATTAGTTCTGCTATAAAACTGATCAACACTTAGCAGAAACCATTTGCAGTTTTTGCTGCACAAGGGGGTCATAACAGGTACTGTTAACAAAGGTTCACATACTTTTGCCACTCACAGATATGTAATATTGGACCATTTTCCTCAAGAAATAAATGAGCAAGTATAATATTTTTGTCCCATTTGTATAATCGGGTTCCCTTTATCTACTTTTAGGACATGTGTGAAAATCTGATGCTGTTTTAGGTCATATTTATGCAGCTATATAGACAATTTTAAAGTGTTCACACACCTTCAAACACCACTGTATTTAAACGTAATCCTGCTAGAACCTGCTATCGCGAGAGAGACAGTGAAAGATTCAATGAGTTAGAAATGAGCAGATGTCATTGAATGTGTGGATATGTGACTTAATGTGTTGCAAGTGTGTCACAAGTCATGAGGTCATCTAACACCAACCAAGCCAACACTTTAGCCTTCATTCTAAACTTAGACTGTAACCACAGACTGACAGACCTTTTTTCTGCATAAATACGTCACTGAATGCAGGAGAGAACTAAAATTTAGCTGTGTACATTTGAGACAGAGCAGAACTGATACTGAGCAGCAGGAGGTACTGACCATCTGTGAAGGAGCCAGTGAGAGTGATGGTGATGTAGACCTTGCCCTCTGGTTCCAGGTTAACCTGGTGAAAGGGATACAAAACAATTCAGAAAATCTTTGGGTTTTCTCAAGCACTGAAAGACAAAGGATCAGCTTAAATTTTCCAGTGGATTACTTTTTTTTTAATTTGGAAGTCAAAACGGACTTCTGGTTAATTCCACATGCTGTATGTAATTGGTGCTATGTACAGTCAATCTGAAAAATAGACAATGTGCATATAATCTAAATCATTTACTTCTGTAAATACAGGTTGGTCTAACAAATATGTAAACAAATATGCACAATTAATCCATCCAGCAACAAATCCAGGGTCCATGGTTTCAGCCTGAGCTCGGGTTACTGTCAGTGTGGAGTTCCACATGTTCTCCCTGTGTTTGAGTGGGTTTCCTCCTGTCCACAAACATGCAAGCAGGTAGATGCTATGCTAAGTGTGAATGAGTAGGTGAACGTGTGTGTGTGTGTGTGTGTGTGTGTGTGTGATATCGGACTGACATCCCATCCAGGATGCTTTCTCGCTTCGCACCCTGTGTTCCCCGGATAGGCTCTACATCCAGGATGTCTTAAATAATATGGGTTTTATTCACTCTAAACTAGCTTGTTGCTATAGGTTTTTAAGAACTAGCAGCAAATTGCAAGCTGGCATTTCTTTTCTGAAAGAAGGAAGTGGTCATTCACTTGGTGAGAACTAAGTAAACTGAAGCAAAAACAAATAAAAACTGCTCAGGTTTGATGTGAAGCTGTGGCTTTGCAACAGGTAGCAAAGCCTGGTCTTTTGTGTTTGAGACGGTATCTGTTTCTATACCACACATACTTTCACCCTGTCTCTTTAACACTCTGCACAAGCAGCAATGTGGGGTGAGAACCAGACAGACCTGTTCTGTCCTGTGGCTCCCTCCCTCACACATACTAAACTACATCAGCTACATTTGCATGACTTAATTCTTACAAGAAATCCAAACCACACAATATGGACTTGACTTTTTAATCACGCTCCATCATCAGAGGACACACTACTCTAAAGACTACAGGAAAAGCAAACAGGATTTGAGCAAGATCTAAACTTTTAAAGGAATGTGAACATATCAGTTTAGTTTCACCCATCTAGAAACCAGTTGAACCAATTTGGTATGAGCTGTACATTTAAACAAGCAAAGGACTGCTGACCTGTATAAAGTGAGACCAGTTGTTTTCTTTTCAGGAAATACTTGATTCCTAATTACTAATGGCATATTATGTATATTAGTCATACTAACTAGTTACCTCAGATAATTGGCTTACCTTCGGTTTTCGCTGACATAACCACTTTTTTACACAGGAGGACAAAAACACTGAATTAAGCAACTGACCCTTTATTCCTTATAACATAAACCTAACTACAAATTAATCAAGACTCTTCACAACAGACTGTCAATCACTTATTAAAGAAAGTTACAGTTTGGGCATTTTAGTATTAGTAATTTCTTTATATTTAAGGGTGGCTAAAGTGTGAAAAGAGATCACAAGTCCATAGCAACCAAAACTATACATAAATCTACATCACTGACTGCATTTACTTGGACAGCAGTAATGTAATTATTGACCTTATTCTGAGTAAGATAATAATGTGATCAAGGTGTTTACATGAGTTGCTTTTAGAATAGTCCTTTCACGTTCCCGCTTTACATGTTATAGAACATAATTCGATTAAAACATGTCATTACGTCACCGCGCCACGCCGTCCAACGTTCCCTCCAGAATTTCATGTATCAACATCATCTTCGTTATGGTAGCGTATACAGTTTAGGATGTTTTTATTTTAAATTTTCACGAACGCTTCATGTGCAGTTAATTATTTGTCATGCTGTACGTGCAAATAGATGACTGATTGAAGCCATGGGCTGCGTCCCAAACCGCGTACTTACCTACTATATAGTAGCTGAGATACATGTATTTCGCCTATTATATAGCGGGTAAGTTTGCGGTTTCGGACACGGACGTACTCTCTTGTTTGCCGTTAAATATTTGAGCACTGCCGTGTGTGCACTTGTCCTGTTGCATAATGTGCTGAAAACACTCACATGACGTTAATAGTGTGATTAAAGTGTTTACATGTATGTAACGCACGTCGATAATGCGACTAAAACAGGAATACTCCACGTCTTAATTCGATTTGTGCTTACTTCAAGTATGACCTTAATCGGATTAAGATCATTAAAAATTGCTGTTTACATGGCAGTTTCTTAATCAGAGGATTGCCTTAATCGGGTTAATATCAGATTATTGTTGTAAACGTACAGACTCTTGTTCTTAAATATTTGCTGACATACATTATTGCTTTCATTCAGCATAGCAATTCAAATTGTAATGGTGCCAGTATCATTGTTATCGTGCTAGTTCTTCTGCTGCACCTATAGGCTGCTCTGGATAGAAAAACATGTGGTTCTGTGAGATCGGGAATAAAAAAGAGGAATCCAGTAGGGTTAGTTCAACTGCATACCACGACTAATGCTAATGGATTTTGACATCTCTGTCTGCCACCTCAGCCCTGAGTAGCCAAATAACACAATAATATGTATGTGTGTGTGTGTATACTAATCTGCCAATCATCAGTAGTCCAATGCAAATTTTGAGCTATAGGACAAGAGCTGCAGTTAATGGATATATCAAAGGAGAACGGAACAAACTGGTTTGAGCTAACAAGAAGTCTATAGTAATTCAAATAAGTAATCTTTACAACCATGGTGAGCAGAAAAGAATCTCAGAAAGCACAAAAAATCAGACCTTGAGATGGATGGGCTACTGGAAAAAGACCAAGTGATTTTTATTCTAAACTTCACCGGTCCAGATTGGGTGAGTCTGTGCCCATGATGGCATCAGATTCTTGTTCTTGACTGACAGGGGTGGAATCCAATGTGGGATGTGTTAACCTTTATGCCGAGTGATTATTTTTACTGTGATAGCCCTGACAACCGTCCTATAGCTTTACTACAATGACAAAGAGCAAGCGAGAGAACTAGCGAAGCTCGGGATCAAATAAGGAACGAATCTAAATTGTAAAATAATCTAATCTAATCGAATTTAAATTTCTTTACTAACATTTGAATATTTCCATCTGCCAACCTCAAAATTGCAAGCTACTGCAAAGCTCATTTTCAGGATTCTCATATGATAACGTACTACCAATTTAAGTGGTCTAAACATATTTGTCAAATGTTTCTCATGCCAACTGATAAACTGGAAAACAACGCGCACTAAGATGGCTAACTGGAGCCTAAGAGGATTGCGGGAATACAAGGCAAATGCGGTAATACAACACTACAGAAAAGGCGAAAGTGGATTTGTGTTTCACAAATTAACTTATACAATACACTTGTGAACGTGAGAAAATCAGCGCAAAGCAAGCATGATAAGCATGATCTCACTGTGACTGAAGAATGCATAGTTTCCGTGACACTTAGTAAGGTTGCAGCTCTGTGGTTTTGTGCAAGGCCTAGTTAATGCATGAACATTGCTGTGAAGACCCTTACAAAGGAAGCAGATACAGAGGACTATAGGAAACAGTAGCATTGCACTCTATTGGTACAACTTAAGGACAAAGTAAATGCGACTTCCTGTGTTGAACGCATGTGCTGTCAGTATATCAGGGTACTTAATCAAGCCAGCAACACAAAAATTGATTATGTATATGTATCATTAAAATTGGTCACATTTTCACAGAAATAGTAGTTGTGTGTTTCATGAGCACTTGAATAAAATGAAATATATAAAGAGCTATATGCAAATGAAACCATCCTGATTCAAGCTAGATAATAGTTTATCTGCTATTTGGCCATCTAGATACATTACAACTGCCTAGACAAATACCGGTAAGTCTGACATTTCATTTGGCACACTACAAAACCCAACAATCAAACGCCAAATCATTTCTGCATTCCAATCTACTATTAACAGTGGCACAATGCATCTAATGAAATTCCAAGTCCTGGGTACTTCCACCTATTTAACACAGGCACTTTACAAAATTGTATATTCAATATATAGATTACATTTTCATATCATCTTTTTTTTTTATTTTTAAAGAAATTTAACACTTTTATTTCTTTATATCATCTCAAGTTTTAATAAATGCTTATGATCTCAGGTATGGCTAAATACATACATATATTGGAGAAAGTGGTTTGTTTTTTAATAATACAGGCTTGTAAACATGGTAGGTACCGCTTTATGTGTCAGATGGCACTTTCAGGTAAATTTAGCCATCATTAGGACGGTTGGGACAAACACTTTTATTTGATTTATTATTCAGTGATTGTAGCGTATAAACTGATGCCATTTCTATAGAAACTGAATCTATTTTATAGATCTACTGTATATTAGTATTTCCCAATCCAAATCCTGTAATTCTATTAAAATTGAGAGAATAAAAAAAGAACATTCTTTTTATAAGAAGTAGGCTTATACTGGGTTTGGGACACACACTGACCTCTGTCATACTTGCTCTGATTGTTACACAGCAAGACCTAAAATGTGTGCATGAGGGGCATTAATGCACCAATGCTGGTCTGCATTGGTGTCATGTAAAAAAAAAACAAAAAAAAACAACAACAACACGTAGGGTTTATATGGTCATACTAAACGGCTATCATAACATGTTCATCTCAGAAGATGTGGATTATGTGCTGGTGTATTAAACATATAATACAATATATATTTTATTTTCATATTTATAGCAAAATAGCCATGGATGTTTGACACGTTTCAGTGCCCTGTGTGGTGCTAGTGCTCCCATCAGTTCACAATGTAAAGTATTTTGTACAGTTTAACTTCCTTAAATGGTCCCTGACCTAGAGGGATATATAATAAAAAGGTTGCCCTTCTTTGTAAAATGTGCCTTTTCCTTAACAAGCTTGATACGAAATTTTCAGCTCATACTGCTCCTGCACTTGTAGAGAATATTTCAACTGCACCACATACTTTTACTTTTACCAGGCCTCGTCACAAACTCTTATTAAAAACAGAAATTTGAGTAGTTGCTGAATGGGTTTATGAAAAACCAGTATGATTTTCCACACATTGTGTGACACATAGTAAGGCCTACAGTGCTGACTACTCTAAGTAAACCGCATGAAGCAAAGGCACAAGTTTCCATGTTAGTGCATTGTATAAGCCTATGTATTTGTGCATATGTGTACGCCCAATAAAAACTTACGTTCATTCAGGTAAATATTTATCTTGTAGTCTGTTATGCATAGCAGCTACATTTACACATAAATATCATGATTGTGATGTTTTTTTTCCTTTTTTCTTTTTTGTCCATATCTTTATATCATTTCAAGTTTGAATAAACGCTTATGATCTAAGGTATAGCTAAATACATACATATATGGATGGAAATGGTTTCTTTTTTTAATACTACAGACTTCGTAAACATAGTAGGTACCTCTTTATTTCTCAGATGGCACTTTCTGGTCAATTCAGACGGCATTAAGGAGGTTGGGACAAACACTTTCATTAGATTTTTTGATTATTCAGTGATTGTAGGGTATTAACTGATGCCATTTCATATCAGCACCTAGATTTAGACTATGTGCATTCAATAGAACTCGACATAGTATGTGCTGTCTGTGTGTAGCCTGTGTAATAGCTGTGTGTGTGTAAATATGAGAACCATTCCTCACCCATCCCTCAAACGTCTGTCTGCTGCTGGATGACGTTAGTAGAGACTCCAGCTGCATGGTGCAGTTCGCCACGAAGTCGTCATATCCAATCGGTGTGTCGTGGAAAACCGCCAGTTCTAACACTTTGCCCTCGCATATATACGGGCAGAATTCTTCATTGAAGGCAGGCTGGTTGGTTCTGGGTTTGATGGCTGTCTGGCCCACTTTAAAATGGTCCACTTTGGCCACGATGTAGGGATCCAGCTGTTGTGTCTTCTTGTGGAAAGTGTGGCGTGTGGAGAAAGTGGTGGGCTTTAAGTCCACCGCCTCTCTGATGCGCAGTCTCATGTAGCCCGTGAATCTCATCTTTTTTTAAGAGGTCCGAAAAGTTGCGTTTCAGCGCGATGCAGCTGTGCTGCTCCAGGTGTTCTCACGCCTTCTGGATGAGTCATATGCGAAAGTATGCGAGACGCCGACAACACAGCACAGTCATGGCCGGACTGACAAGAAGGAAACGGACGGCACTTCGCCTACGCGTAGAGAGAACTTTCCCAAGCAAAACAAAGAGAGGTTCACGTGAGAGCACCGATTCAAATCGAGACGTGAAGAGCCAGTGTAGATGAAAACGTGTCGGAGATCCCGACTGCTACGTGTTTCCTTCTGTGAACTCTTCTGTCTCTCTCTTCAGGGTGTCGAAGTCCCGCAGTCATCACAAACAGCCTCGCATTCTACTCATCATCACCAGGATCTTACCTTAAGCACGTATACAATGCGTAACTACGCACACACACACGCGCGCACGCACGCACGCACCCAGCCTTTATACAGCAGGAAACGATTTCCCCTTGAAATGAAGCTTAATGAATTAAAGAATTCAGATTTCAAGATTTTGCATGGAAGTGCTTAATAGGAATAACATGATTCCATTAATGTGACATACTAGCACCGTCCACTTTAATAGGAACACCTGACCTGCTCATCTGTGCATTTATCCATTCAGCCAATCATGTGGCAGCAGCACAATGAATAAAATCGTGCACATGCAGGTCAAGAGCTTAGGATAATGTTCAAATCGAAAATCAGAATAGGGGAAAAGTATGATGTCTGTCACTCTGTTGGGGCCAGAAGGGCTGGTTCGAAAGCTGATCTTTCGGAATTTTTAAACAAACAGTCTGTAGAGTTTACACAAAACAGTGAACCTACTCACCGAAACTGGACAGTTGAAGACTGGAAAAAGACCAGGTGATTTTTTTTTCTTCTTCTTCTAATCTTCAACTGTCGAGTTTCGATGAGTCTGTACCACTGATAGCCTCAGATTCTTGTTCGTGGCTGACAAGAGTGGAACCTGATGTTTGTTTCTGCTATTATAGCTCATCCACCTCAAATGTCGATGTTTTGTGCATGATGAGATGCTTTTCTGCTCACCACGGTTTTAAAGAGCGATTATATGAGTTACTATATCCTCCTGGCAGCTCGAACCAATCTGGCCATTTTACTCTGACTTCTCTTATCAACAAGGCACTATCACCCTCAGAACATTGTGTGCGAACATCCCAGGAGATGTCTAGCACCAACAACCGTGACACAGTCGGAGTCAATGAGGTTGCATTTCCCCACTTTTTATGCATTGTTCTGCTGCCACGTGCCAGATTGAGTGCATAATTGCATGAAGAAACAGGTGTAAAGGTGTTCCTAATAAAGTCGTACATGTATTATCTTATTGAATCATTCAATTGTGAATTTTCAGTAACCGTTTTATTAGCCGTTTTTATTTATTTCAGAATTTTTCACCAACAGAACATATTAGGTTGACACTATTTATTCTTGTTTTTGAGTTACTGAGGTGTGGATTAAACCTATTCCATTCAAGGGCCAGTCAAACTAACTAATACTGATACGAACTCAATAAATTAAATAAATTTGATCATTTATTGTGAGGTCCTCTAAAGTAACGAATTGTTTTTTTGAAAATCACAAACCACCTTGCTATGCTTCATAGACCCCTGGAGTTTCCATACCCAACTTTGAGAACCACTGCTCTACACAACACTAGGCCTAATGCTAGTTGGATTATTCATTCAATCCTTCATTAATTTGCTGTTTGCTTCCCTGATTGAAGTAACAGTGTGATTTATTGCACATTTAAAATAATTGGTATTTGAATATACATTTGATGTACATTGGTATGCATACATTGGTATGCATACCAATGTAAATGAATATAGATTGAAACTCCAATTCATTACTAGATATATGAGAGAATGAAGTTGATTTTTGGAAGCCACTAGATGTCCTCGTACTTTAAAAAAAGAAGAGGCTGATTGCAAGGTCTGAGTTCATGGCCGTTGTTTGTGTGCATTGAATACTCCCTTCAGAACTGAACCTGGTCCACTCTTTCACTTTTCTTTCCCTTCCTTTCAGTTAACCTCTCACCTCTCTCATCTGCAGATGTTCTCTACCCACTAAATACTGTTACTACTCCATACAGTGACACTAATTAGTTCTTTGTTCTTGCAGGTGGGAAGGTGGAGAGATATCTGAAATGAATGATAGCAAGACTTTTTTTTAGGATATCATGCAGAGAAAACATGGATGTGGGCATCTAATATGACAACAGAGTGAGAGAGAGAGAGTGGTGGGACATAAAGTAAAAAAGAAAGAAAAACAGCACCTGCTCTACAGTTGCAGTCACTTCAATGTGACCCCTGAATGTCAGCTGCTCGACTACTGAGTTACTGTATTGGCAGACGGACGAGTCAGCTCTCGACAGAAGGCAGCACCTCGTTCATCATGCTCTATAGAATATAGGATCATAGGGACACCAGAACTAGCTGCACAAAAATAGCCATCCAAAACATCGCCGCTTTAACTGACTATATCTTTTTTTATTCTTGAAGAAACATTCTATATTACTCACATGCTAATTTAGTATGAAATGAGTGTGTCATTTTACTGGTACTTTATCAGTAGATCTTATGGTCCTTGAAATAAAAGGATCTAGGATTCTATAATGTACTTTCATGTAGAGACTGTTAGTTGAGATGTATACTGCACTGCAGTTTTCAAAGGTGCAAGATCTTTTGGCAGCAAACCAAATGGAATTAGAAAGAGCACATGAAACAAAGTGTTTCCTTTTCAAAGCTATTGACTTAATCTTTGACTTAAGCAACCGTAGTTCTATTTTAGGGTGAGGAAAAACATCAGCTGTGGGATCTGAATTAGGAAATAACCCAGTCCTGCTCGTCAGATGACGGAAAGGACTCTATAAAGGCTATCCTCTTCAATGGTAGGTGCATGTGGGTGAGTGAGTGAAAAAGAGAGAGACAGACAGACAGAGAAAGAGGAAGAGACAGAGCAAGTAGAGTGTTCTGATCAAATTAGAGATCTGAAAAAGGTTCTCAGTCAATCCATGAATTGTGTAGACACCAGGAAGAAGCTTATGTGTTATGGCCTCTTGGTTTTAGGAGACACTAAAGACACATGTGAAATCACTCACACATACTCACATAAGTGCACTCAACCTAAATGATACATCCAAGACTTGCGCCATTCGTTTAGTTGCTTTTTCAACCTTGAGGCTCTGGCTTTGTTCCCTATAGCTGACATTATGGTTACAGCAAAACCACCAAATCTAAGCTGAAAATTTCATATTGTGTTGGTAGTGTCCTGCGGGGAAAGTGGTTAAGCACAAGAAAAAGACTTCAATATTAGTGATAAATTCCAAACTACTGTAAAATATACCTTACAGGAAGGGGTTCCATTATTCGATGAGAATGTAAAGCATTCAACACACAATTCTACACGCTGACATTCCTGAGAGCTACGTTTGGTTTCTGAATCGTTACTCACGATTTCCATGCATGGACTGAGATGATGCCGTCTGCCAACAACTGGGAAACATTCGCCTTAGTCGTGCCTAATTCAACCCATCTGTGTGAACATACCACTCTGAGGATGATGCATTGGCCACTGCACAGAGCTTCTTGAAGTGAAGGGGGGAAAATCAGTCAAAGACATCATTTTCTCAACCCGTGAACATCTCAATAAGCCTTTCCCAGAGTGACTCTGTAAAACACATTTTGGAAACAATGTACTGTATATGCCATGTTGATTGTGCACAAGCTTCACATAAATGTTTTCATATCCTTAAAATGGACTTGAAAGCCTCAAGCTAATCCTGCCCTGAGCTCATGCTTGACTTTAGTATGATAGATAGTGCCAGGAGGACTGTTTCTGACATCGTTTGATATTAATTAGGATTCAGTGCAACTCTGGTATGGATGATTTGGAAAGATTTTATAGATTTACTGCAGGAAATGTCCCTCCCCAAAAATTTCACATCCAAACGTGAACGTGAGCCATTCTGTGCTTTTCATGAACGTGAGCCATTCTGTGCTTTTCGTTAAAACCAAGCTCCTGGGAGAAAGAATAATATTTTATA
>JAOUWY010000052.1:2439669-2450769 GCA_025728095.1 Prietella phreatophila | reverse complement strand
TATATATATATCCAACCATCCATCAATTTATCAATTTTCCATACCTCTTATCCTACAAAGGATTGTGAGGGAGCCTGGAGCCTATCCCACTGGAACTCAGGGTATAAGGTGTGTTCACCCTGGACGGGGTGCCAAAGAACTTACAGGAAAACTACACATTGAATATGTTTATATTGAAATAATTGTTATGTGTTACTGTGTGAAGTTAGTGGTTGTCAGTGGTCATTTAATAGATGAAGAAGAAAAAAAATCTCAAACAGAGGGGATAAAAGTCAGATTTTGCTGACAGTTCCAAAAAACAAAAGAGCAAGAGCTTCATTTCTCTCCATTTACCAGGGACGTTCAATGTCATTAATGAGAAATACAAATGTAGAAGTAGTGGAGACAGAAATCACTGGACTCAGAGTTCCTGAATGCAGTGTGGTTAAATTATGCAGTTACATCAGAGACACTGTACAGCTAGTAAGCTACCTATGAGATATGCATGATGGCATTAGAGTGAAAATTTAAGCTTTGTAACCTGATCTGTTTAAGAAGATTGTACAGAAGAGTAGATGAGAGACCTGGACAAATGAAGGATTAAAGCGCTGCTGCAGCAGGCTCTTTAGTTAGAGATGAATTTTCACTGGCTCCTCTGTCAGAATGTAGTAGAATGATATTGTGGGTAATATAGGAAACCATTAGCCAGAATGAATATAGACCAACATGGCCATCAAATACATTTTCTTAAAAATAACTCTTAGGTGCCACTGAGGATTACTTGTTCATTATAAAAATCATATGCAATGTGTTTAGGGAGGAATATTTGCTGCCCAATTTGGTTATAAACACACCAGTATGTGTTAACCGTAAACAGTTTGATAACGGTTAATAATGGTAGCGTTGCTCTGTCTGGAGTGGTAGGGCAGCTGCAGAAGGTAAAAGTGATGGACAGAGGGAAAAAGAGAGAAGAGCTTGATGCATAGGTGTGGAGATGTGGACATTTCTTTTTCATATTTGATGCATGTGTATTACATGCCATTATATGCATTAAGGATCAGGCAGCCAGTTTTTTAATTAATGTGACCTGAAATTCTCCCTGAACACCTGCGAGCTCCAGACATCTTCAGATTCCCAAATCATGGGTTTGATATTGATATTTTTACTCACCATATCTTCTGGTATGAGGGTTTTAAAAGCACTTTATTTTCTGGTGTATAGATATAATCTCACTATGAAGCAAATGGTGTGAACAATGAAAAGTAAACATCTGTGAAAGAAGTTGGCCCATCTCCAGGTGTGGGGCTCACTAGGGCAGGAGATTCGCTGTGGCAGTAAAAGCAAAAAAACCTGACAGTGCAAACTTATCAGCACTGAAGCTTCAGCAGCAGCCCCTATCCACACACACACACACACACACACACACGCACGCACACCTTGATAACATAAGATAAGGGTTCCCACATTCAGAGAGGCTAAAGGAAAACTTACTGTATACACTTCATCAAATTCTTTATATGCTACTTCCAGTCAGCTTGTGTGAGGAGGGAGATCTCTGTTAAAAAATAAATAAATAAAAAATAAAAAGACAAATGAGGGTTAGGTGTTGATGTAAGATCTGCAGCTCTGCCCCTTTGTCTGTCTCTTATCCATCTCTCTATCTTTCCATCATCCATCTATCTTTTTAAAGCTTGGCTGTCAGTAAAGCATTACACTTGCAAACACAGCACAAGTCAGAACTCTTGGCTCATAGTAAAGACCCCTCGCTGAGCAAGACTGAGGCTTGTTTGAAAGTAATTACAAGAGACAACAAGAACCACAAAGAGCTCTTTATCCACAGTATGTGTGTGTGTGTGTGTGTGTGTGTGTTTGTTTGTTTGCTTGAGTGTAACACACAGTAATATGTTACACTCAAATAGTACATAATCTACATGGCATTGCCTCATATGTATATTATAGATTATGGATTTATACCCTACTTTAATTTAAATGAAATATTTAATGTCGATTAAAAATAGTCAAAAATAACAAGGTATGGCGTTTAATATGTCATTCTAAGCAAATTTGCATTTTCTATAATGTCAGTGAAGGTGCATGCTTGAAATAAGAAGCAAAACCTTTTGTAAAATATATTTTATTTGTATAGTGCTATTGTTGTAACCAGTCAGTACTCCAAATTCCTTGGGGACACCATACAAAGAAAGGTTGTTTTATTACAAAGGAAAATATTAAAGCAGAACATCAACTCTGAAATTATTTGTGAAGTTCAAGAGAATGCGTGAAAATGATTGTATGATCCCAAATCAAGTCCAAATCAAGTGGCCGTTCAAACTGTATTTTAATTATTTGGTGGTGAACAACAATGATAGGAAAACATTCAGCGCATTAATTTCCGTTTTCCATCAAACAGCTATGCAGTACTTATTATTATAGTGACATTATTGATGTTTAGTGTTACATATAAAATATAAACAGATGTTATGCTGTTTGTACACAGTACTGTAAATAATGCATACATTGTGTCAAATATTGGGAGAAACTTCTTAGCTTCCTTTTAATGAAAATTAAGTTCTTATGAAGCTTATTTGTTTAAAATTGCTCTCATTCCCCAGAATATGTCTTTTGTCATTAATAGCTCCAGGGGCTTTCAACATAAATTTTAGCAGCTTTAAACATAAACGAGCCAGATGGTCATTGGCCTTCACTTGCCAGGTAATTGATAGGAAAAAATTAGTCAACAGTTAAAGGTATCATTAAGCGCTACCAGGGCCATATTTTAAAATAAAGTCTGGAATAGAAGGTCTGACAGTAAGAAATGCATAAACACACGACCTAGGAGCTCTTCTGAAGACTGATGACATCATAAATTATCACTAAGTAGGATAAAACCCGGGTTCACTCTGCCTGGAGGTTAAGATTTGACCATAGATAAAGCTTTCAACAAGATGATGAGATCTAAATGAGAACAGACATGGTAAAGGGGACACAAAATGAATGTTTTTGCTTGCATTTATAAGTCACTTTGGATAAAAGTGTCTGCTAAATGAATAAATGTAAATGTTTTGCAATGACCATCTCACTGAAACACTGTGGTCTGAATTGAGAAAGTAATATACAGAAACATAAGAATATAAACTATCTTGAAATAGATGAGAATATGGGGCATTTTGTTACATATTACAGGAAGCATCTCAGTACTGTTATTCTCTCAAGATGACTCTTTAATAAATATTCATCTTAAGACCAGAGAAAATTGCAGTACTTTTCAAAGTAACAGCAATGTAACGTCCTTGTGTGAATAAGTTCACAATACCATTCATTGCATGCATTATTCATTTTTTATATTAATCGTCGCTTATAAATCATAAAATGCTGTAATTTAACTGCCAGTAACTGCTAATCCTGGTCAGGGTCATGGTGGGTCCGGAGCCTATGGGAGAGTATTTATATTGCTCTGGTTTATTTTATTGATTAAATTAAAATAAATTATTTAATACAGTATTAGTCTATCAGCGATGTGATGTGATGTGGTGAAGCTATAGTGTGAGAGTGCATGTTGTTGACAGTACACAGGGTAAAGACACACCCTGCACTGAAGGGCCTGGGAATGGAAGGTTTGTTGGCACTACAAAACACAGCATTGTCATCAAACCAAAGGTGACCTACCAAGAGGGAGGGGTGTAGAATTAAGATGTTCTAGCTTGATTTTATCAGAACAATGATTTACATTGGAGGTCCAAATGAATGTGGACTATATGTGTATTTTACTAACTAATAGCTAATATAATGTAAACTAACATACTGTACAATTATGAATATAATTAACTATAGCCAAGCAACACAGGTATATAATATAAATGATTATGATGTTAATATTATTATTATTTTTTTGCATATATTGATGTGATATATTGAGATATTTATACTAAAGGACCAATTTATTGACTACTGAGGTAGCTTTTAAAGTAGAAAAACAAATTGCAAAAGGGGAGGTGTTGCTTGACAGATACCTTAGAAAGCTAAAATGAGAACAAAAGAGCTTTCTTCTAGGTAACACAATCATTCAGTCATTCACAACTGTCATATGAAGAAAGTGAGAGAAAGAGAGAGCAAGAGAGAAAGAGAGAGAGACAGAGAGAGAGAGAGAGAGAGAGAGAGAGAGAGAGAGAGAGAGAGAGCAGAGAAAGACAGAGACAGAGAGAGGGAAGAGAGAGAGAGAGAGAGAGAGCGAGAGCAGTAAGTGACAGCTAGATTAAACACATGCTTACTCTACAGACTCTGAATCTAAAGTCATAGTATTAAGCTGATAGGAATTATGTGTCTGAGGAGTCCTATTGCAAGTATTTCAAGCTGTAGGCCTGCTATCATGTCATATTTTATGATTAAGCAAATGGTATGGACAATGCGTTAATAGTCAACATAAGACACAACAGTCCAATTCTTAACAGACTAGCCCTCATGACCATGACAGCTAAAAAAAAAACAACAACCCACAATTGGTTGGATAGAGAATGAGCCATCTGCCCTTCTTAACATTTTCAGAAAAGACAATGAGTGCTGACATTTTATATTGTCAGTTAACTTCTAAACAGTTATTGCAACGTATCCATAGCTGTAACTTTAAGAACAGGGCATTGGTTAGTAGAAAGAAATTACTGTGGCTGTTTTGTTTACATTCCAGCTAAAACTCAGCATCACATTTGAATCAACGGCATTTTTCACATTGATTGCTTAGATAACATTCTGACACTACATGAGAAACAGAAAAAGAAAAAAAAAGACAAAAAAACCCCCCCAGAAGACTGGTCGAACCAGACATAGGGGAAACTGGTAAAGAATAACACACACACACACACACACACACACACACACACACACACACACACACACCATGACACACACCGTCACATTGAAAGAGCTGAGCTATGGGTTTTTCAGGGTGTTTACTAACAAACTTCTGTTGTTTTTCTGCCTCATTCACAAGCCCACCAGTCATCGTCCATGTTGGCTCATCTATGCTTTCTGAAGAAAGGTCTTTGTTGTGGGTGAACAGGGGCAGGTGTTTAGTAGTAGCCCTCAGGCACAGGTTCAGATGGGATGAGGAACATATGGAGAAAAGGGTGAAGGTTGCACTGGGGTTGGGGATGGTCATGGCTCTGTGCTGGCCGGACCACAAAGAGCCCATTCATGGATGTAGTGTTGGACATGTGGATATGCCAGTGGCAATAAAACAGACACTAACGTTGCAGAAGAAGAGAAGAAAAAAAAAATCACTGTCCAGCATGAATGTACATGTGAATGACTTGGCAACAGCTGTGAAGACCACATGCAGGCACATAAAACCCCTGTACAAAAAAACAATTGCAAGCAATAACAGTGAAGGACACTGTTGTCGTCAATGGATAACACATAGAAAAATAGGAAAATATGACTTTATGAAAAAAGCTAAGACTCCTTTTCAGTTATGTTCAAAATCTGTCTGGATAGGATACATTTCTTAATCTGCTTCAAAGCAGGTCTGTCTGAACACTTGTTTCTCTCTCTGTGTGTGTCTCTCTTGTTCCATAGAACTGGCTCATTTTGACAAATTTATAACATGTGTTTTGGCTCATCTGCTGATCCTCAGGACAGCACTGGGCACAGAGGGGAGCTGAATTGGCAAGCGCTCTCAGTGCCTATAGCATACACAACTCAACACCATCCCTATTTCACACGTGCACTTTCAAAAAAAAGATAAAGACTCTTAAATCTCACAATCCTCAACAGCAATATTACTTACCTCAAACCATGCAACACAATATGATTATTCTATGCTTTTCTGAAAGGCTTTTGGGGTGTTTCAGTAGAATGCTGAATAGCTGAAATACCAAATAGTTGCTCCAGGGAGTGATTGATTCCATAACTATGTTATGTCTGTACGTGTCACTCAAGATGCTCTTATGACAGTGACTAATTGTTTGGAAATAGTTGGATAGTTGCTTCACTCCCTAAGTGGAGATACCTTAGACTATATAGACTGGTGACTACCACCATCCCCACCCCCATATCAAAAAGCATGTGAATGGCTCTCAGTGTACAAAGCTGATGCCAGGTATTTGCAGCATTGCTGGGTTTAATTTTAGGAGGCAGTCGTGTCAAACTGTCCTTCGCTTTTTTGCTAGAGGCTTCTAGGGGCTCCGTCAGCTGTTGCGGTTGCTGGCTCCTCTACACCCCTTCAGTTTCCAGTCCAACTAAAAAGACTCTGAACAAATACACAGAGAGACAGAAAAAATGTATTGGATCTTATAAGCTAGGCTGTGTAAATAAATGTTAGGTTAATTGGGAGTTAAATGAATAATTAAATTAAGCTGTTTGAGTGAGAATACATGCCTCCAAAGGATGTCTTCTCTGTATGAACAAGTTTGTGTGTATAGAAGCATGCCACCTCAGTGATCACCTTAACGCAGGTACTGAGTTGATACATCACGCTTACTTGTGCGAGCGCAAACATTTGTCTCTGGATCTCACACGCTCCTCCCCCGCGGAGCTCGAGGCGGCCAATCGGCGGGCGTGCGACTGTTCGGACCCCCTTTCCCATACGGAGTGCAGAGTTAAACTCGCGCCCGAGCTCTGAAACTAAGATCTTTATTCTCTCTGCGCGGCGACCGGACACCTGATCGCGCTCGGATGGAGGGGTGAAACCCGATCTTCCGAATGTACTGCTGCCCACGAAACCCGGAGGAGTGACTCACCACTAAGGACACGTGAAAAAAAAAAAACATGTCTTCATCCTCGAGTGAGGTGATTGGCGTCGATGATATCAAGAGGGAGAGCTCGAGGGCACTGGAGACTCGGGGGAGTGTCAAGCTGGCCGCGCTCGATCCGGCCGGGTTGCCCATGGAGAACTCTGGCTCGGCGGCGGTGGCAGTTGAATGCGCACCGGCTTCTCTCGCGTTCTCACCGGAACAAGTAGCGTGCGTGTGCGAGGCACTGCTGCAGGGCGGCAATGTGGAGCGTCTTGCCCGCTTCTTATGGTCGCTACCGCAGAGTGAGCTGCTGCGCGGCAACGAGAGCATCCTTAAGGCGCAGGCCATAGTCGCGTTCCATCAGGCGCGCTACCAGGAGCTCTACTGCATCTTAGAGAACCACAACTTCAGCCCGTGCAACCACTCGTCCCTGCAGGACATGTGGTACAAGGCGCGCTACACCGAGGCGGAAAAGGCACGCGGTAGGCCGCTTGGCGCCGTGGACAAATACCGTCTGCGCAGGAAGTATCCGCTGCCGCGCACCATCTGGGACGGCGAAGAGACCGTGTACTGCTTCAAGGAGAGGTCGAGGAACGCGCTCAAGGACATGTACAAGCGCAACCGTTACCCGTCCCCGGCGGAGAAGCGGAACCTCGCCAAAATCACTGGACTTTCTTTGACGCAGGTCAGCAACTGGTTCAAAAACAGGAGACAGCGGGACCGGAATCCATCAGAAGCGCAGTCCAAAAGGTACGATCCTGCAACTTTCTTCTCATTGCATAGAACTCGCATCCACACTAGGATGATGTAGCGGACAGTGCTTATTCAGATTTTTACTTTAAAACATCTTCTTTTCGTTTTAGGAGCAATGCATTGGGATGCATATGCATCTTCTCCCAGCAGTGGTCCTGCTGAATGGACACACATTCACGTTGTTTTGAAATACGAAGCTTTGGCCTTTCAAGTGAGATGTCGTTTTTAAGAACGGCACGATGTGCTCAAGGGCAAAGAAACAGACAATCCCGCGGGGAAATTTTCAGAAATTGATGAAAAGCTTATAAAGGCATAAGTCACGATGTTATCATTGATGTTAGATCAGCCAGAGCAGTATTTTTTTAGGGACCTTTGAATGTTTGCTTGGCTGTGACGAAAAGGTGTCACTTTTGCATAGTCATTACTTTAACATACTCATCATGTATGTTTGTTAGTGGATTTTAAGCCCATTGTCTTCTCGTCCCTGGTAATCACTCGAGGAGATCTACCCATTAGGCCTTTATCTCCTCCTGTTGGTACTGTGTCCGCTGTGTGTGTGTGTGTGTGTGTGTGCGCGCGCGTAACTGCGTGTGTGTAAACTAACTACACATGCAAGCCCCTGTGTGCACCTGGTTTCTGTGACATACTGACACTCATGCGATTCAGGCTCACAACAAAAATAACTAATTTCTCACCCCACCCACGCCCATGTCTTAGGTTGCTTTTATCATTTATGGTACATAGTGTAGTCTCGTAAATAAGGGAGGTTAGACTTGTTCCGTGCGCGTCAGCGATGAGAAGACACGGAGGTGTTCCGCACTGAATAAACCATATACACAGCATGCTAGCATGCTCTGCAGGGCTTATTTAAATACTCTAAGAGTTCATCTGTGTCTAGGTGAACTCTGTAAATCATCCTCCAACATCTACTGAGAATTTTGCTGTATTTTTTCAAGGAGATCATTTTTGCAAGTATATATTTTAAAATATATTGGAAGGGGGAAAAACTATCCTAGTCTGTACTCTAAGTTGAAGATAATTGGATAGTTTGTTGGTGGTACTTAGTGTAGCCACAGCTGTCAGAGTCAGTAAGGAGACTCTAGGCTGCCAAATGCTCACAGCTTTTCATTTGTTTGCAGGCCCAAGGACAAAAAGTCACTTTTAGAGGTTCCAAATGTTTCTTCTTCCAGATTTTCTTGGCAAAACGGTGTTATTTCTAACATAAAAATAAACGAGCTTTAATTTTAATTGATAAGAACAAACTAATTTTCAAGAATATTTATTGCTGTATTCTAAAATCTCTCATGGGATTTCCATGTGTTAGGAAAGATGCATAGTATTTTAGAAAGAGATGATTAGGAGGGATGGATGAACATCAATTATTGAGTGGAATATAAGCCTCTATGAGAAGAGAACAGGCCTGTTAGATGTAAAGGCACCCCAAAAAATGCTTTTCAGTTCCCTAAGGTTTCATCTTGCGTATGGTATGCTTTGCAATTCAGTTTTAATTGTGTACATATAAATTATGCTCAAAATATTACACTTTGAGATTCAAAGGGAAAACATATCCACTTTTTTAACCGGTTGTGATGGATCATTTACCAGCATTTTAGAATGAAGAAGTGGCAATCTTACTGGAAGCACAAAGCTGTAATGGAAATCGAATAAATATGAATTTGTGCATATACCGTGGTGAATAAAACACCAGCGCAGCAGTATAAATTAATCAACTCTTTTGAATGCACTGTACCTGATTAACTTGCTTAAAAGACACCCATTAAGCTACTCTATGTAATAAAGTTCATGTTTAAAGTAGGCTGCATTAAAAAAACTCTCCTGTGTCTTGCAGTGAATCAGATGGCAATCATAGCACAGAAGATGAGTCAAGTAAGGGTCAGGAAGAGGTTTCTCCTCGTCCTCTCTCTAGTGGCTCTGCTGGTTCCATTGCCCTTGGCACTAGTCCTGCTGTAGCATACTCCGATGGTGCCACCACTGTCATCCAGCAGATCGGGGATGCCAAAATGTCTCCACTGGCTGCAGGAATGGGTTTCAATGGGGACCTGACAAACGCCAACTCTCACTATCTTAATGGTGGAGCATATGTTCAATCACATGGCAGCAACAATCTCCTGAATGGACTTGGATCCACAAGTGGTCACTTCTTGACCTTCGATCCCCAGAGGATCTCCCATGGCCAAGAGAGGCTACCAAGTGGCTCCTCTGTGTCTTATGCCTCTTATTCAATGGGGGCTCCAGAAACCACAGTTGGAAAACTATATGGCATGCAGCCTCTGGTGTCACATTCAGAACATGGAGCAATGCCCTCAGTCGTGACCTTTGCCACTACCACGTCCTCTTCCTCCTCTCCGTCTGGAGCTCCTCATCTCAGCAACTACAGCATGGTCAACCTTCCTGGAGTTGACAACAACCTGGGTCTTCCTCCTTTACTGCTACCGCCATCTTCAACAGCACCCTCTCACGGTAGGAGAAAAGTGTTTTCGATCTTTAATCACTGCACAAATATGTCGTACGCTTCACAAATATAGAAATTACTCTGGATATTTTTTAGCCACTTTAAAAATGCCTGATTTTGTTATCACTTTCCAGACTATCTACATATAAGGATTTGAGTATAACTCAATATGATGATATCATTATATATAATATTATATAATATTATACAGAATTATGGTTTTTATGCTTAGAATTATGCTTGCTTTTTAGAGTATATTTAGATTTTTTTTTTTGTTTAAATCACTTTATAAATGTGTGTAGGTGAACTGGTGTGTAGGACTGGAAGTTCAAGAGTAGGGCTGGGCCCCATGATATACCACATCTATTCAACTGTAGAAGCTTATGTACAAAAGATCAATTCAGGCATTAAGCTTCTTTGTTTCTTCTCTCCCCTGAGTCTCCACAATCGTTGGCACAGACTTCACACCAAACCTAAGCTAATTGCATCACTACTTTGCAGTATATTACGACAGAATATTATCTGGTCTTCATTGTTCTAACATCAGACACAATGCTTTGTTCTATACAGAGATCAGTGGTGCGGGGATTTGTTAAAGAAGATTGTGAATCAGAAATCGGAGCAGTGTATTGTGAATAAAATAAAGCTGGAGTGGGGTGGGGGTCAGGTCAAGTTTGCGATGACTTCAGGATTGCAACAAATAACAGGCCTCAATGACATTATCCCCACCTCCTCTCCATGGCCCTAACCGCACGCTAATGGTTCTTTCCATGAATATTTTATAGCCACATCAATAACAGCAAGGCTGACTGTGTGCTGCTGCCCTCTCAGAACAACCCTCATTTTTTTATCCTTTAATATGCAGTTTACGAGCCACATAAAAACAAACCCACCCTTGGCTGAACTTTTGATTTAGGAGGAAAACGGTTGAGCCTAAATGATCCACTAAAAAAAAGACAATATTAAAATTGTTTAGCTAAAAAACCCTCTTTTCTTCAGCCCATAATTTAAAGGGAATCCAATAAAATATGAATCAATAAAACACTGGTTTTGATGTCCAGTGCTGCAAAACATATGAAGCAGCTGTTTCAATTGCCTTTTCCATTTAACAGTGTTTTAGTCTGTGACATAAAGATTTGTATATGAATGACAGAGATTTTATATATACGG
>JAOUWY010000052.1:2244909-2260595 GCA_025728095.1 Prietella phreatophila | reverse complement strand
CCAGGGTGTACCCTGCCTTGTGCCCGATGCTCCCTGGGATAGGCTCCAGGTTCCCCTCGACCCTGAAAAAGGAGTAAGCGGTAGAAGATGGATGGTTAGAATGTCTATGGCAGCCCATAGAACCATCTGGTACAACGTTGTGAAGTTTGGCACACTGATTTGAGAGCGTGTAAGGAACATTCTGACCAATTTTGGGCCAATTTCTTCCAACGCTTTGACACCACCGTCAAATTTGGGCCTAATTTCGAAGTACGTTTCTGGTGATAACATTTGAACCACATGTCCTACAAATTTTGTTCAATCATCACCAAATTTGGCACACATCATCTTCTGAGTAAGCCTCACAAAATTTATCAAAATATTTTTGAATACTCCAAATATTTCGCAAGTAGATGGGCCAACAAGTCCGACAGCAAAGCTGCCAAACGTGACGTAAAGCTGTATTGCAGAAGCTTTGTGCATGGATACAAAACTTGGTAGGCAGCTTCAGGACCATGACCTGAGGATATGCAACAAATTGTGCCCCGGCACCACCTACTGGTCAAAATTGCAACTAACTGCCTTTTTTGGGGGGGGCTCGTTTTGGTCAAATCTTCACCAGATTTGCCTCATCATCTTGAGACCGGTCTAAGTCATCAAAGGAACTCTGATATTCAAAACTGTTCTCAAATACCTGATTAGTGTGGTGCTACAAATCATTCTGGAATCCCTTTGCCTGTAGTTGTATCTCTGTTTTCCTGTGCTTGCTTATGCAGCAATTGTAGTGTGAATGTGTAGCTCATCAAGTCGGGGTGCTTGGCCCCTGAAAATGCATCAAGCAGCTTTGATTAAAAAAAAAAACAAAAAAACTGCCTATTAACGATTACGTATTAGAATGAGTGCATTCAATATCAACCTTTGATTTGAATGACCGTAATGCTAGAGCTGCTGTTATAGAAAATTTGTGAAAATCTTTTGATTTAATCCGATTTGAGAAGTCAGCATAGTTGTGGCATAAAGTTCTATTATTAGTTCTGTTATTTAGGGCAGTGTTTCAGTGTTTGGAGCCAAAACTGTAACGTAGCCTAGATTGTGCCGCTTGCTTGGACCCCTAACAGTGGAATGTAGCTTGGACTCTCTCAACCATATTTGTGATTTATTAAAGACAAAGCCAAAGTTTTGTATTGTCTTACTTTACTGAAAGGATGATCAGTGATATAGTTGTTTGAATGCATTTACAGTAGCTAAGCGCTCTTCCTTGCACCGGTATGGTTTAGCTTAAAAGAAAATGCAGACAGAGCTGAATAGATGGAGGAAGTTGGGGTGTGACAGAGTTCAACATGAGGTCAGTTCAGGACATTTGTGTTACAGTCTGCAGCTGTGAAAATGATCTGACTGATAAACACACACCCCATTCCAGATAACCCAAGAGCTTTATCCATAACCTTGTCTGTGCAGAAAGTCTGTGCTGTACCTATGGCAGTGGCTTTTTTTTTTTTTTAAATCATTGTTCAGAATGAATACTGAAACTGTTTTATAAAGCAGAATGACCTTGAATTAGCAATATGGGCC
Source organism: Prietella phreatophila (assembly GCA_025728095.1). Lineage (NCBI taxonomy): Eukaryota > Metazoa > Chordata > Actinopteri > Siluriformes > Ictaluridae > Prietella > Prietella phreatophila. Next base: position 2,259,044 of record JAOUWY010000052.1, on the reverse strand, counting down.
CTACATCATCGCAGTGTTGGTGCTTGTCAAGTAGGTGTGAAAGTATGCGGGGTTGTTAAACGGCAGGGTTGCATGGACGTCGTGTTTGGTGAGGTTTTGGTGGCTTTAGGTCCATCCTGTGGGTCAAAAGTATGAGTTGTTGATTCTTTGGTACATATTAGGTGATCATTCATAGTGTAGTTCATAAACGGGTCATGTATTCTTATTTCTGTTCGGTAACAATCTGGTTATAGGACCCAGTGAGACTGAGCAACATGATTACAACCCAAAGTCTGATTGCCTCGCATGGCACGGTTCAGACTCATAATAAAAACAACAACAAGAAAAAAAAAAGCAAAACTCCATAGTAGCTCCATCACTGCACGCATGCAGCATGACCTAGATTACTGTCCTGTTCTGGGAATGCAGAGGTGCATGATGGGAAGTACCTACATCCTGTATGATATGCCTATTAGTTATTTGTCTGGAAAAAGTGGGGAATGTGCAAAAAAAATTTATGTGGCATTTACACACACACGTACACACACATAGGCATTTAAAACTGACGACCAAAATAGCAGTGCTTTTTTTGAACATGTCCTATTGTCTTAAATTGAAGTTCAGCTGATGAAATATAATAATAATAATAATAATAATAATAATTAAATCCTACATGTCTGACTTCTACCTCATTTACCATAGCTGCTGTCTAGAGTAAAGCCACAATAACCTATTTTTTATCCAGTTCCTGGACTGTACTTCCTCTTCCTATTTATGTTTAAAAAAGTGCAGTTCACCTCCATTTTTATGAGATGTCCTGCAAGTCCTCTAGTACGGTGGTTCTCAAAGTGGGGTCTGTGACTCTTTTTGATTTTGTTACAGTGGTGGAAATCACTGTAATTGAATTAGCAAAGTTTTTATATAGGGATCCAAGCACCAAAGGCAACTCAGGCCTAATGTGTTCCCTCGGTGGAAATGTCAGGAATCGACTGCTGTATGTAAATAATGTTCATGAGATGAATCCATACTGCGGGAAATCATTTTACAGTAAAAGGGGTCCTTGGCTGCAAAAAGTTTGATAATCACTACTCTACTATATACACACAGTGCCTCACTGTTAGTTAGTTTACGTATTCATAGTCATATCTGTAAGATATGGCATTGTTAGGAAAAGTGTCACACAAAGTATATTGACTTTTAAAGTTTAACCACAGTCTTAATTTCACCAGCATTGTATACATGACTTGTTCTGTCTCTTATCATGGGGATAGTAAAGAAATCCAAGTTGGAAAATTTCTTTAGGATGGATCGCTGCCTTCTGTTGTAATGATTTGCTGGCATCTCCGAGATTTGACGGTGAGAATCCGCTGAGACAGGCATGTTCGGTCTAACAAGGAATTAACGGATGGCTGGCAGAATTTGCCTATAAGTGAGTTTCCTTCACAGATCTGCCTGCCTGCAGGTTAATAAGCATCAAGAGAAAATTGAGTAGATCCGTTAAATCTGGGCAGCTGTGGCTCAGGTGGTAGAGAGGGTTGTCCACTTATTGTGGGGTTGGTGGTTTGACCCTAACCCTAACCCCATGCCAAAGTGTCCTTGGTGCAAGACACTGAACCCCAACTGGGGTGTGAATGGGTGAATGAGACACAGTGTAAAGTGCTTTGGAACCACTAAGGTAAAGCGCTATGTCAGTGCAGAATTAAATAGAAGGCCTGCCCTTGTGTCTTTCTCAGCATGTTCATACACACATCCTATCTCCATGAGCTTTCATTATTCCCCATTCCTGATAGTATGTTGAGATGGAACTACATCGCATGAGGTGAGGGTGTGTCTGTGGAAAAGGGTTATGATCTGTGGAACTTGATTTGGTCATATGAGTGTGTGGGGTGTGTTTTGTTCTGCAGGGAGCCTGGATGGTGCGTTACTGCCCCGCAGCAGTGCATCATCAGCAAATGTATTGTCTCATACATTGTCCTATTCTTCCAATTCACTGACACCTCGTGTGTGTTTCATGTATATGTCTCATGGATGTATGAAAACGTTGATTTTGTTTTGTTGAATTATCCATATTCCTTATAATGTCTGGAGATTGCTTTGCTGAGGCACGCGTTAAACACTTCATTGTTCCATGCTAAAGCTTTCTCCGAGGGAGGAGGAGAGGGTAGGAATATATATTTCTCTGCTTGACATCGTCTACGTCTAGCCGAGATGTAAATTTGGAGCCCAGTTTGAAATGCATTAGTTTGCAGGGGGTAAAAACCTTGAATACCTCACCATACATTATTTAAATAATACAAAATGTGGCTCGTCACAGGATGGAAATGTGGCTGTTTTGTCGTAGTGATCTGTGGCTCTTCTGCTGTTAAAAAACCTATTCTATTTCAGTGTGTTTAAATGTTTATTGCTCAGTACCAGCCGCATTTACAGTTATTCTGACTTCTGTGGAGTGTCACCTTTCAAAAGAGACCAAAGCCATACATGTATTCCAAATGGTTCAAGAACAGCTTTCATTTTACTTTGGGTATGCTTAGGATAGGCGTTTTAGGCTAATTTTACAGGAGTGTTAATATTGATTGTGATGTCCAGAGTGTGTGCATGCTGAAGAACCTTTTATTGAATCCAAGTTTAATTACTGAACACTTTGCAAAAAAAAAAGTTTTTGGACTATGTGGTATAGACTATATTGTGAGATATTATTTAGTGCATGATTCTGAAGCTCTTTGGATAACCCTTCCTGCAGAGAAACTTTCATGAAACTATGAAATTCTCGATAACTATGAGTTATATGAGTAAATTCTCGATAACTATTCATGAACTGAAATGGGTCTCTATTTTGCAGATATGTTGAGCCAGAAGTAAAGTTATAGCATTTTAAAGACACCATACTTATTGTCGAAAAGCATCTAATATTTATTTAGTCTACTGTATTTAATTTTCATTTACTTTAACATGTAGTAAATATAGAAATCAAAAATATTGGCAAGGTAGCAATTTATGCAGATCCTCTTTATGCAGACTGTTTTACAGCTACATTTGTTAGTGTCTCCTTATCTATCTGAGGTTATAAACGAGCTAAAAGCATTTTCTATTGCAGTATGTTTTCTTAAAGATGTATCAAAGCTTGTTATAGGGAGGAACAAGACAATTTTGTTCAAAAACCTTTCTTCATTTTTGTTTTCACAGCAACATCTGAATGGTTTTTCTAGCTTGCTACATATACAGTCTATGGCCAGACATTTGTGGACACCTGACCATCACACCCGTATGTGCTTGTTGAACGTCCCACTCCAGATTTAGTCCCAAACTGCTATTATATTAATTCACACCTCTAGTGAGAACACCTTCCCAGATTTTGATGTTTAGCTGTGGGGATTTATTCATTCAAGCACATTAGTGAGGTCAGACACTGATATCATGTGAGGAGGCCTGGAGTGCAATCAGTGCTCGAGTTCATCCAGAAGTGTTTCGGGGTTGAGATCAGGGCTCTGTGCAGGACACTCAAGTTCTTCCACTCCAACCTTTGGTGAACCATGTATTAATGTGGCTCGCTTTGTGCACAGGATCGTTGTCATGCTGGAACAGGAGTTGGGACTCCTGTGAAATACAACTGTAATGCTACACCATATAAAGACATCTAATACAATTGTGTGCTTCCAGCTTCATGGCAGAAGTTTAGGGAAGAACCACATATGGATGTGATGATCAGGTCCAGCTTAGTTGAGGGGAGCTCAGCTTAATTATTTTGAAGGTGAGTTTTGGTTCCTATCTGTCTGAGATATCATCATTGTGGTTGGTTGTTTATTTATTTATTTATTTTTTAACCTTTGGCCTTGAAATGTTTAAACGACGTTGCTTGTGTCGAGACCCTAGCCAACCAGTTTGATGATCCCTTCTCCTTGACCAGCGTGGTTTGTAGACATGCATGTAGCAGCCTCTGAGCAGTTAGGTACACCTGACCAGGCTGTCAGAATAGTAACTGTTCCTGACACTGTGCTTTTGCTGTGACTTTTGCCCAGCAGCATCAGTGTCACACAGGCAGTCAGCTGGAGTGCGTTCCTCTTTCTGTTCGTATGGGATTCAGCCAGCTAATAAAGAGCAGGGGATTGAGTGTGCTGGCTAACACGCTGTTGTTGGGGTACTTTGCAGCAGGCATGCTCGACATCTTCCTGATCATTTTCCACTATTTAATCTGGGACAAGTTTATTTTAAAGTTGGTTTGACAGACTTTGCTTTAATGTGCAGTGTTCTGCATGTTGTGTCCATTAAATGTCCTAAAATGAGTAATGATGATAAGTCTTTATTGGTCACATACATTATAGCATGGTGAAATTCAGTTCTTCTCATACCCCAGCATGCCAGGAAGTTGGTGTCAGCGCAGGGTCAACCATGATACTTTTCCCTGGAGCAGAGAGGGTTTAGGGCCTTGCTCAAGGGCCCAGCAGCGGCAGCTTGGCAGCGCTGGGGCTTGAACCCCTTGACCCACCATTCAGTAACCCAGAGCCTTAACTGCCAAGCCGCCAGTGCCCCCAAAAGGTACGTGCCATCACTCGTACCTTTTGGCCTTTATATTCAAATCTAGAAATACTGGTAGGAAACGGTTATGAAAGTTAGACAGTGTTCTAACAGGCTTTGATCCCCATTTCACCCCACAAGTTAAACATGTGCATCCAAACAAGATTCCACAACACAAGCGGACTAAAATCATTCTGTATTGAATTTTTTTTTTTGCTTCCAGCTGTAAAATGCCACGGTTGTTCTTAACAATTACATTAAGTTCTTGTTGGCCTTATCTTCCTTCACAGACCTCATTACACATTCATTCACTTTCCTTAATGCATCAGTCTGAATTGTCGACCTTGAATTGAGGAGCTCCTCAAACATGAATGCTGGCTCCTGTTAAAAAAAAACAAACCCTTTAATAATAAAAGAGAGGAAGTGCTTAGGCAGAAAGCTTTTCATCATCCTTGTGCTTTTTAGAGGATTTCTTTCTAGCAGATTCAGCAGATTTGATCGTTTATTATGCTTTCAGGGTTATTTCCAGCGCATATTTCATGAGATTCATTTTCACCAAAAACAAATCATTGCTTCAGCCTATTTTTGTGGCACTGGTAAAGTAATGCCAAATTGAGTTCCGCCAATATAGTGATTAGAACAGTACTTTTCAAACATAAGAAGGCCGTAGCACAGGATATTTCTCAGTGGTTAGCCAGTCTAGCAGTGACTGCATGTGGTATAACTCTTGCCAGGACATGGAGGGAACTCGTTGCCAACTCCGAGCATTAGTGTGGCCAGTTATTGGCACCACAGTGTAACTGCTGTGAATCATTTTCACTTGTCTTCAGGAAGCCGAGCTCCAAGCCAAGAGGAAAATGTTTTGGGCAAGCGATGTATGTAAAAATGTTTGGTTGAGTTTAGGTTTGCAAAGCTCCTGCTGAATGAGACTGTATGAGACTTTAAGTATCATTAAAACAGTTTAAAAAAAATACAAACCCTATTGGCTGTGTGGAAGCGTAGTTTTTGCATTTGCAGTATGTTTTGTGTATTGTTGAAGAATCATATGGTATTTGTGTCCTATCATCCACCCCTACTGTAAAGCAAAAAAAATTTTTAAAAAGTTTGAACGATTGTTTGGTCTATCAGACAAGGGTGTCGGATCTGTGGGAAGCCCTGGATGTCCTGTGGTCTCGATAATGAACATTTAAGTGCATAATGAATCCTAAAGTGCCATGAAAAGTTCACTCGCACATGATACAAAACTGGGCAGCACTGGAGTTTCCTCTCAATGCTGTACCGATCAGGCATAGGATACAGATTGGGTAGCATGCACATCGCTGCTCTGTTCCAAGGGTTTAGCACTTTCTAGTTTTCTTTTTGCATGAGCAAGCCTTTTGATGTAGATTCTTTAGCATTCATAATTAATGCTCGTCTGTCTTAAAACTTCTTGGTTTTTCTGTGATATCTCAGCAAGGACCTCTGCATTATTCCGAAATGCTGTGTACAAAATGTCTGTGCTCTCTTGGCTCAGTAGGGATTTCTCCAGACTTTTATTCAATTCATTTTTGTCAGAAGTTCAGTATTTTCAGGTGTGTGCGTGCGTGCACACGCACACGTCTGTGTCCTCCTTTTGCCACCTGCATGAGGATTAGTAACACCTACATGCCCTTCAGAATTGTTGATGCCCTTTTAAGAATGAGCAAAAAAATAATATTTAAACGAAGAACCCATTCAATCAGTAATGTTTAATAACATTAAATAATTAAATACTAAAGCTTATTTCAAAATTGCTACCCTTACTATTAATATTTTCTGACGCATTCCCTGGAGAGAGCAACAGTGCTGAGTCTCTTCCTGTATTGGAGACACTTGTAGACAGATCTCAACGCACTTCTTCATGCAAGTATTTAAAGCTGTCTATGGCCCAAGCCTTTGGCAGAGACTGCCAGGTTTTTGACTGAAGTATCCAGGTACTTGGCAGAATACATTATGCCGTCAAAGAGACCCAGAACCACCAGCTCCAAATCTTCAATGACCCCCTCCATCGTTTACAGTGGAGTATCAGGGGCTTTTCCGTATATTCAGACCCTTTTGAAAGCAAGCATGGTCTCATCTAACCACAACACAGGATACCAAATCTTATCTAATCGTATATAACCTTTATATAGATTTGGATCTAATCACACTAGGTGAAGTTCGGGAGATTCTCTCAGCAAGCACTACTTTTTTGCAAACAGCTTGTTAGTATAAAAGTGCAGTTTAGCAGTTGAATTTGAAACGACCATAAAATCAGCTAAACTGTGTGTTTCTAAAACTGTGATATTTAGACTCCTTTTCCTTCCTTCATCATCCTTAGTGTGAGGTGAGACAATGTGCTCATGTGTTCAGTTCCTGGCAGTTTTCCCTTTCAGCCATGGGAAACCTTTTGTTATGGCCCTAAATGTGCTTTAATTTTATTTAAATTTTTTAATTTTTTAAACCTGCTTATGTTTTTATATAAAAATTATTTTGGAACATGTGTGTATATATATATAATTTATTTGAGACACAAAATACTATTATTTAAATAGGTAATTCTACTAAATTCAACATTTTTTACAACAGTGATAAATAGTTTCTCCTATTATTTGAGTGAAAATTTTTAATTATTGTGTCTAATATTTATTTTAGAAACATGGTTCACCTCATAGAATTTATGAAGGATTACACCAATGAGCCGTAACATTAAAACCTTTATGCTTAATATTGTGTAGGTCCACCTTATGCCACCAATTCAGCTCTGACCCGTTCAGGTATGGACTCCACAAGACCTCAGAAGGTATGCTGTGGTATCTGGCACCAACATGTTGACCGCAGATTCTTTAAGTCCTGTAGGTTGAGATGTGGGGCCTTCATGGATTGACTTGTTTGTCCAGCACATCCCACAGATGCTTGATCGAATTGAGATCTGGGGAAGTTAACACCTTGAACACTTTGTCATGTTCCTCAAACCATTCCTGAACCATTTTTGCAGTGCTGCAGGGAGCATTATCCTGCTGAAACAGAACACTGCCATGAAGGGTTGTACTTGTTCTGCAGCAATGTTCAAGTAGGTGATATGTGTCAAAGTAACATCTGCATGAATTCCAAGACCTTATGGCGCAAGGTCCCTTTCCAGAACCTTCATGCGAACTGTTCCTCAGTGGTGGAATGCACTTCCAATCTCAATCCGGACTGCAGAATCTTCAAAAAACAGCTAAAGACCCACCTCTTCCGTGAACACCTAACCAACTCAAAAAAAAATAAAATAAACGCACTTACACCTCTACTCTGTGCACTTTGCTTCCTATGGAACTCAATGGATCTTGTATAGTAGCACTATTTGTATTGTTCTTTGCTCGATATATCGCTTTGCTTATTTGTAAGTCGCTTTGGATAAAAGCGTCTGCCAAGTAAATAAATGTAAGACCCAAAGTTTCAGGAATTCCGGGACCCCAGCAGAACATTGCCCAGAGCATCACACTGTCTCTGCTGGCTTGCCTTCTTCCCATTGTGCATCCTGGAGCCATTTGTTCCTTGGGTAAGTTGACGCAGACGCACTGGGCCGTCCATGTTTTAAATGAATACGTGATTCGTCAGACCTGGCCACCTTTTTTCCATTGCTCCATAGTACAGTTCTGATGCTCATGTCCTCATTGTAGGGGCTTTCTGTAGTGGACAGGGGTCAGCATGGGCACTCTGACCGGTCTGTGGTTACCCAGACCCATACGCAGCAAGCTATAATGCACTGTGTGAACTGATACCTTTCTATCATTAAGCATTAAGTTTTTCAGCAGTTTGTGCTTAGCTCTTCTGTGGGATTGGACCAGACGGGCTAGCCTTCACTCTCCCCTTGCATCAGTAAGCCTTAGGCGCTCATGACCCTGTCACTGGGTCACTGGTTATCCTTCCTTGGACCTCTTTTGGTAGGTACTAACCACTCTATACCAGGAACACCCCACAAGACCTGTTGTTTTGGAGATGCTCTGACCCGGTCGTAAAGCCATCACAATTTGGCTTTTGTCAAAGTCGCTCAGATCCTTATGCCTGCCCATTTTTCCTGCTTCAAAAACATCAACTTTGAGAACTGACTGTTCACATGCTACCTAATATATCCCACCCCTTGTCAGGTTCCACTGTAGCAAGATAATCAAAATTGTTCGCACCACCTGTTAGTTTTAATGTTCTTGCTAATTTTAGTATATGGACGTTTGGTAAGAATTGGTCACTGTGCAGTGGTGCATAGTTTAAAGGATGCATGCACACACATACACAATACTTTCCATGGGCTCTTAACCCATTAGTGTGGTAAGCTTTCATTGTATAGGGAAGCAAGACATATGCATTCCAACATCTGTCCTACTCCCTCCTCTTAGGTCTCGCTTTGTCTTGTTCTGGAGGAGGCTTTGCAATCTTAATGAGAAGTGCTCCCTCCTCATTCTTACTTGGATATTCATTCTCTCTCTCTCTCTCTCTCTCTCTCTCTCTCAGCAGTCCATGACTCTTAACGGCTTCTCTCTGCAGGGAGACTGCAAGGCTGTTTGCTTACTACTGAGCGTGCATGTGATGCAGAGAGCAAAGGAGAGAGGTTGTGTATGTAGTAGCGTTTGTGCCGTTGTTCTGACTTGTAGACTCCTGCGTGATGAAGAGGTTTGTAACTATTGTCCTTCATGGTCTAGTCAGCCTGTCTAAGGATAAGAGCTGTGGGATGGAGAACGTCCGACACGTGAAGAGAGCGGGCAGAAGAACACGGACTACAGCCAAATGGAGAAAGGTGATGTTCCGGTTTGGCCTAAAGGGTAGGAGAGGGTACTCTGCTACAGTAACATGGGGTTAATAGAGGTGGTAGCAAGGGCTTTGAGGAAAACCGAGCATGGATAAAGTCTCAGTTTGCATCTTTTCAGAACTTCAGATGATGTCTGCTCAGTGTGTCACTTGTATTGTTTACTGGCCTACAAGACCTTGTGGATGATTTCAACTCCACTCTTGATGGCCATTATTAAACTGTTTATATGGTGTTATTGAAAAGTACCTAGCATAGTCTACAAATAGTGTATTTTAAGGAGAAAAACTGCTATCTGAATGCCAGTAAAGCTTGTACTGGCAGATTTATTGATAATTGGGACAATTTTAGAAATCTACAGCTTACCTACCTGATATACTCGTCCCATTTTGATGTAGGTATGTTTTTATTCGTGTTACTAGGCTTTACACAGGAATGGTTACAGTACATGTTTAAAGTAGTGCATTGCATCAGTTCCATAAGTAATACGTAACTTTAGCAGTAACACTGCTGTAACATCAATATTAGCAGATATTTTAATGTTCTGTTGCTTGTCGGATGTTAGTTTGACTCCTTTTAATGTGTATATGATAAAGCATTTATCTTAGTAGGTTTTATTAAAACGTATTTCTCATCCGTTACAAATTTCATATTAAATAACAATAACCTTTTTAAAATTCATGTGCTGATCTGTAGAGAGACTAAAATGTAATCTTTTATACCAGTGACAGCTTAAAAAATGAGCGCTTTTCCTAACTTGATTCTTCAGTGCTTGACACGCACAGTAGGTTTTGTTTTCTTTTTCTTTTCTTCCTCAAATCACTGAAAAGCTCCCCAAGTTCTCCTAATCCCTTGTTCTTCTACCTTATGAAATGGTCTTCGTTTAATTGCGCTCAAGAGAATTGGTTGCCGTTGTGATATTTGCTGAGGGCTGATGTATTAACATTGAGGATGAGGATGGTTATGGTGTAGACTATGCGTTCTTTATTTTCTCATCTTTGCTGGCAGTTGTACTCGCATCATACCCATTGTTCTGATTAATCTCATCAAAGTGCCACTGTTTCTCAACCTGTCGGACATCCGAATTACACACGCTCTGTTTTTCCCTTCTTCCTCTACTGCAAAAAAATTGATACAGAGTTTTGGACATGACATTTATTTTGTATTTTGCCTAGAAAAGCTACTATTTGGAGACAAACATATTTGAATACAGAGCTCTTAGGAATATGATCTGCTGTGGTAGACACTTGTTTAGAGTATGGGTTCTTACTTCCAGTCTTGCGGAGCCCTGTCCTGCACAGTTTGACGGTTTCCCTACTGCAGATGCACCTGATCCAAATAATCAGCTAATTATTAAGGCATCAATGATGTGGGTCTGGTGTGTTGAGGGTACTGAGCCCCATGACTGGACTTGAGAGCCCCTGGTTTAGAGTAATGATGGAAAGTTGTACGCAATGTGCAGTAAATTACATAAGTGTGCCAGCCTAACACAAAGCTTATCCTGAAACGGTCGACTGCTCGTGCTGTCTTAATAAGAGAATTTACTCAGGCTGTAGTTATCAATTTATTTAATTTTTCCCCCTGAATATTCTGGCCCAAATATATTCGAATACTCTTTAAGTAAATGCTCAAGGCTCGATTCATTGTAATGATTGAATACAAGAGAGACAGCACAGAGTGCAAGTCATGTTCAAGGCTCATGTGTGTCACATCACCCCATTAAATCTAAATAAAGTGCTTAAAATATACTTTTTCAAAAGATAAAGCAACAAATTTAGCTATGCCAAACAGTCATGGAAGGCTTTGGCTTTTATTTGTAGTATTGTGGTATAAATGATGAATGACGGAACTAAATGATCAACAGGGATCAGGGTTGTACCTGAGCATGTGATAACTTCAAACAATGCAGAGTTTTACCTCCTGAGCTCTCATTTACGTGAGTGTTTTCTACGCCGAACGTTATGAGACCTTGTCTACACATAGATTTGCGTATTTCTTTATACAAAGGTTTCATGTCCACATCATTTTGAAACGGAGTTAAAACTCCATTTCCAAAAATATCAGTGTATGTACATGTGGACAGGTCTCGCTGCTTCTTCATGGTTATTTGCAGAGGCGGGTAGTAACGCGCTATGTTTCACGTCGTTACATTTACTTGAGTAAACTTTTAAAAGTAGGTTTAACTGGCCATACTTACTCAAGTTGATTTTTAATCACAGAAATGTACTTTGCTACATTCAATGCCGTTCCTTCCTTACTGTTAAATGTTAATGAACCTATGTAGTTTTAATAATTAGTTTATATCCCGTATAATGAGGTCACGAGTCGCTCGATACGCTGCAGTGGTCTGAATGCGGACGTGACGAACACTCAGTTATGTAGCCGCTCGGTCCTGGAAGATAATGGCCGAAGAAGGGGAAGAAGTGAGCGAGAGCGCGCGCACGTTAATACACCCTAATACACCCACTCAGTCTCTGTCTACACACACTTTCTCTTCTGTTCTGTTGCCTAGTCTGATCTTTTGTTCTCTGCTGTCCAGTTTAAATGCAGATGCTGATAAGTTTGTGGTGTTAACATGTTGTGAAAATAAAGGCAGAACCCTGTTGGGAAAAGTTTTTCTTTTTTTCCTGGTTTGTGAGAGATTTTTGTGAAAATGGCAGGTTGTGTGTTCTTGTACCCAACGCAGGACTGGGATAAGCTGCTTCATCTTGAACCCAGGTTATATTTCATATAAACAGAACAGACAGACTTTGAAGGAGAGGCGTGACTTCCAGTTCTCGATGTAGTCTGAGATTCAGGATTATCCCTTCATTTTAATCAGATCCAATGTAACTAGTAACTTGTGGAAGAGTAATAAAGTATCCAGTGAGAAGACTACTCAAGTAATTAGGGGTTCAAGCCCAAAGGGCTGATGATTTTTACTACTGCTATTATTAGTATTATTATTATTTGTTGTTCTGCCCGAAGACTGATCGTGCAGACCAGACTGTAAGACCTAGAGAGCTGAAACTTTGCAAGTCTGTAGTACTCGGGTACATTCCCTCAATGTTTCAGGCTGTTCGGCCACATGGTGGTTCTTTAATGAGCATGTTTAGAAAAATGGCCATAACTTTTGTACCGTTTGTCCCAGACTCAACAAAACGTTTATCTCCGATTTCCTTTTCGCCTTTAAAAATGAGCTATAAACTCTATATATAAATAGCTATAACTCTTGAACGAAGTGACAAATTTTGACCAAACTTGGTAAACTTGTATAGGGTTTCGGCCTGAGGGCACGTGTAAAAAATGGGGGAGTTTGGCCACTTGCTGGCGCTACAATAGTAAAAAAATATATATACCCTTGAAAATGGCTGTGTAAATGATTGTATATTATTCAGTGTTTCATACATACACATTCTTTGTATCGTACATTAGATATCCTCATTCTGAACAACTTCACATCATGGAAGCATTGGTGTGCATAAAACCGTTCAGTAAATGTTTGAGATTATTTCAGAACCCTAATTTTGCGAAGTAGTCCTAGGTTTTTTGCTTGACTGTAATCATCCTATAGCAGGATAATACTTTGGACTACTTAGATCAGTAATTATCAGAAAAAACCCCAAAAAGTTTAAGTTTTGATTTTACTCATAAGAGCACATATTAAAAAGTTTGAAGTGGGTGTGGCCACTTTTACTTAAATGGCTGTAACTCTTGAACAGAATGAGATATTTTCACCAAACTCGGGATACTTGTGTATAGGTTCAATCTGAGGACAATTCTAAAAAAATTAAAAAATTAATAAAGTTTGTGACCAGCTGGTGGCGCTATAACAGCACAATATATGAAATTGGGAGTCAATGTGGAGCCAGTGGGCCAATAGACTTGATAGATAAATCTTGCAAGAATTGTCCTTGTGCAAGGTCCAGTCGGCATATATGAGGACAATTGTGAATCTTGAAAAACATGGCTGCCATTGGTCGAGCAATGTTCAGCAGCTATTAGACAAGCTTAATGAAGGCTGATATTTTTTAAATTATCTTGGTTTTTCTTTGATTTAGGTGCTTATAGGATTGCACAATATTAAGTAATATCTTTTAACGTCTTTAAGGGCCCTAAAGGGCTTAAACCCCGATATTTGCTACTTGCAACTATATTTATTAACATTATTAGTTTTACTGTTACTCAGTAATTATTCTTATAAGGAGTTTTACTTGTACTTGAGAGAATGTTTTGGCTGCTGTACCCAGCTCTGGTTATTTGAGCCTGATGTACTGTATACCGGTATATAATTATTTGGCATGCCTGCCTTCTGAGTGGAAAATTTACAAAGTGCTCTGAGCAGGACAGAAAGCCTGGCATTGGCAGTCAGTCTTCTCATCACAACGTGACTATGGCTGGAAGCATGCTCATTGGACAAAACCTGCAGACTAATCACCAGCACTAATAAATGAATAGATTTTAATTCTTCATTATAGTATGAAGTAAGTTCATAGTGGGGTATAATCTCTCTTATAGCTTTCTAATGTGTTGTGTATGTTTGTTAGCACCCTAGTGTTGTGAAAATCTCCTGAGGGGCTTTATTCAGATTATCTGGATTGCTAGCCAATTAGTAAAGCGTCCAGGATTGTCCGTCCTCAAGGTGCACTTTCATTTAATACCACATACACTCACACACGGAGTCAGATACAGACTGCATGCTCCATGCACGTGTATTCAGTTTTATACAACATCTGTACTATGTTGTGGCATTTGCTACTCTGCACATTCTTGTTTGCTGTTGTTAAAAACCTGATTGTTATATCCAGCACGACAATTAATCAACAGCACTTAAAGCGTTCGTAAAAAATGAAACAAAAACACCCAAAACTGTATACAGTCC
>JAOUWY010000052.1:2042354-2052490 GCA_025728095.1 Prietella phreatophila | reverse complement strand
TGTGTGTGTGTGTGTGTGTGTGTGTGTGTGTGTGTGTGTGTGTGTGTGTGTGTGTGTGTGTGTGTGTGTGAGATAAGGTTTTATGTAAGGTGATGCTGAGTGAGAGCTAAGTTGTGAATTCAGATGATGGTAAGGGGGGGGGGGTTGAGGGGGGGTGACTGATGGCTGGACTAATCGAGTGGCTGCGAGGCCTCTGGGTAAGAACTGCTAAAGGTGGACAAATGCATCAGAAATAAATAAAAAATCGAGCTATTGATGGCTTCGGAGATACAGACAGAGCTTCTAAACACTGAGGACTGTCAGGTGTCATTGCATGATGTGCTTCATAGAAAGACAAAAAAGAGGACCTAAAAATGGTAAATGTGCACTTATATAGCACTTTTATCCAGCAGGAAGTACACAGATCACAAACAGCGAGGAGGGTGATGTGCAGTCGCAACCAACCAGAGCCAGGTCCGCTCCATTAATAACACTGCTACATGCTCTTCAGTTGTCTGGATACAAATTCGCTTAGATCTTTGCTTGAGTGACCGGTAGTTATAGTGTAACACAGTTCAGATGTAGCACACTTGCATCATCAAGTTTCTCATATTAGTTTAACAGCTCCCTGATTTATAATCATGTGGCATCTTGGAGGGCTGTATGCTTTGCTGATATTGTTAGCTGATGTAATTGTTCAGCCGGTTGGCCCAGCGACCATTTTCTCCTGCCAGCCCACTATATTGGATTGCTTTGATAATTAAATGAGTTCAGCGATAGAAGTGAGTCATTTCCCTGAAACATGCATTATTTTAAAGTTTTTATCTTGATTTTGGTTCATATAAAACAAACAAACAAACAAACAAACAAAAACTTTTGTTAGGGTTAGGTAAGTTTGCATTTATTATGAAAAGCTCTCAAAGAGGGAGGAAGAGTCATGAGAATATGGCATGTCAGTATGTCAGAACTGAAGCATCAGAAGTGTTTGTGCTAACATACAGTGATTTAAGGGAGCATCTGTTGTAACTTGTCATGATAAACAATAAAGATGGATGATGTTAACTGTGGATGACACAGATTCAGTCACCACTTGAGACACCTAGTGAGAGATATATGGTGTTTTGCCTAGCGTAGTCTTATCTCTATTATGTTGCACATCAGAGAGTTGTTAGATTCAATATTAGAGTAGCAGACTTAAAAAAGCTAGCAAAAAACGTTCAGATTTTTACTACAAACTACATTCTCAGAATCATTTAGACATTGTTGGTATGTGAGAGTATAACTTTCATATGCTTGTCAGATGGCCTTATTTCCCACTTGAAAAGTTACACTATGAATGTAAATGAAAGTTCTGTGTGAGAAGGTGAAAACACAACATTCTTATCATTTAAATCTTGGGAACACAGATTCTAGGAAACTGGGAAATATGGAGGCTAAGCACAAGCTATGTAATAACTGATGCTAAGAGAACGCAACAAAAATAACCAGGAAATGCATAATTTTCCACAGAAAATACTCGATTCGACTAAAGTTACACTAGGATTGTCCTCTCACTGAACATCCATGAGCTCCATCTTATTGAGAATCATGGATTTTTAAATTTTGTAACTTTTTTTTAACTTAGTCAGCGGCGACAGTCATTTCTTTATCAAACTCATCATCAGTGTAGGGGCTTGCTTGGAAGGAAGGAACCTTGAAGGAAGCCTTGGTAGCAGCTTTAGGTCTCTCAGTGGGTTTTGTGAAAAGTGACTGAGCTTTTAAAACTTAAAAAAAAAAAGAAAAAGAAATTCTTGAATTCTTTTCACTCATGTTTCATTCTTGGGTAGGAATGAGTCTTTGAATTTCATGGTGTGATGGCACTCCAAATGACCCCTTTTCGGCAGCGCTAAAGCCTGGTGACATAACAAGCAGACAGGCTTTTCATTCACAAATTCGGTTTCCCATTAGGCATGGAAATTATATATTTTTGCCTTCTTTTGTTGCTCGGCCATGGTTTCCTGAACAGGGCTCGCTCACTGACAGTAGATAAATGGAGATAAGGTTAGCTAGCTATGTAGCTTCACAGCATTTGATGTGATGGAGCCAGAAACAGTTACTTGCAAAGGTAACCAGATTCATAACTGTAATTTGGTAAATGCACACTTATATAGCACTTTACACTGTGTCTCATTCACCTATTCACACACACTCACCAGTGGTAGCAGAGCTGCCATGCAAGGTGCTAACTTGCCGTCAGGAGCAACTTGGGGTTCAGTGTCTTGCCCAAGGACACTTCAGCATGTGGAGTCACCCGGGAACGGGAATCGAACCGCCAACCCTACTGGACAACCCGCTCTACCACCTGCGCCACAGCCGCCCACATTAATTTACAGAAATTAATATCTTTTTTTAAATTTCTACTCCTCCCCAATACAGTTGCACCACCAATTAAATATGTAGCGGTATTCAAATGTAGACAACCCGTTTTGGTACGATCGTTGTCAGTAGATTGATGGTTGACTACTACTACTACTACTAAAATGCCCCGGTGATCAACTGGTAGATCGCGATCAACAGGTGGAGGACCACTGTTTCAGAGGAATGAAAGATTTTCTACCATTCAGTAGTGATATCATCCTTTCTTCCACCATGATGAAAAGGGTTCGGAATGTCCGGTATCAAAATGGTTTTGGAAGCTCCCATGAAGTGATGTTCATGTGCAATACTGAGGATAGGAAATAAATCCATGTGAATGCACATGAAGGCAGCACAAGCACCTTCTCTATCACTTCCTATTCAAATAGAGTTCTTGCTACTGTCTTATAGACTTCTGATCCTGTCCATATATTCTGGATCGGACTGTATAGGTAAATGAGTGACAGGAATCAGGATGAAAGGTTGAGGATAGACTCTGTATATTCCACATTTCCCGCTGCTTCTCTGAATAAATAAATCATTTCTGTACTGAATAAAACAAGTGAATGATATGAGATGAGGCTACTGATAGAGGACCAACAAATTAGCAGCAGTAAATGCATGCTACACTCAAGTAAATACTGCATTATTTTTGCATTATCTATATATTTTGCTGAGGTTTGCTAGCTGGGTCAGGGAGCTGGGTTGACGTGACTCAAATTGGGTTGATCATGGGCAACCCAGCATGCTAAGTTTGGAATGCAGACCTGAAGGAGAGCAGGCATGTTTAATTAAGATTCATTTTCTGGAATGTTCCCCTGGTTCACCTTTAACCTAATATGTAATTTAGTTGAACCATTCAACCTTATATTTCTGTAGTAATTTGACACTTAAAAAAAAAAAAAAATTATTTGTAGTTTAGCTTGATAACCAGTATTTGCCTGTATGCTAAAAAGTATGCTAGCTAACCTTATTTGAGGGGAAGTTAGGGCTGAAGTTGGCTTTTTGTATCGATGAAAAATGTTGTTGTTTTTTTTGTAAGAATGTATTAAAATTTCTATAATAGTCTTACCTAACTGTCTTTACAAATGAACATTAACTTGTACATAACAATTAAGACACCTTCTAGTTACTTGCGAAATATCTCACAGTTTGTCTGTAATATCTCAGATCATTAGATAGCTAGCACAATAGTCAAAGTTAATTCTAATCCTGTGTTTGATTTTCATTGTTCATGATGATTATCATCAATTTGGGTATCTACTGTCCAGCAGTGTAGTCGTTTTACAGAGCATACAGGGTCAACTTCCTAAATCTACCTTGCTGGGTTAAAACAGCTCTTAATGGCTTGGTCCATGTTAGACCCAGTGCTGGGATTTTTAAATGAACCCAAATCGGGTTGTTTATTCCCCAGCTATTAGAGTGTCGACTCTTGGTCTGAGTCTGAAATGGCCATTCCTACACACTACAGGATGCATTGTTGGCCGCTGTTGCAATGCGTGGTGGGATTTCATGACAGTGTTGTATATTCTTCCCTATGCGTTCAGACATGTTCAATAAAAACTAGTGCGCCATCTAATGTGGTTTCTATGTTGGTACGAAATAAATACATCTCATTTAAATGGGTTACAGACTGAATTTTCAGTTCAAAGAGCAGTTTGAGTGTTAGAGTTGGGGAGCTCTAAATGCCTTGAGAGAAAAAAAAATAGTTTTTGTGTTTTTAGGCAGTGAGGATTAAATCAGTTTAAGGGCAGTGAAGTGAAGGATTGGCTCTACTCCTGAAGTTTCAGCTGATGTCTTGGGATCTGTTGTGGATATAAACAGTGCAGTTTACATAGGTCTTCTTTTTTTGTACTGTCTGACAGTTGATTTGTGTGCCACACTTCAGAGATGCTCGAACGTTTTAATAAACTGGATCCTGAGCCCACCTAGTATTATGGCCAGTGTAAAATATAGAACATATATATCTTGTGCCTGGCAGAGATTTCCCACATGGGATCCATGTTACCCGGTGAGATCACTTTTCAGTGCTTTGACTTAGTTGTGGAATAGCCTTTCTGAAAATGGCCATGTATCTTGTCTGACATCTTTATTTTTGCCCTGCTGTGTATTCTGGAAAAAGCTAGTTATTGGTGCTATGGTGTCACCAAGAACCACTCGTGTGTGAGAAAGGTTGGTCTTATCGTGTTCATAATGCCACATGGTCACAGAGGCTGCGGGCTATCGCTTTGCAGATGTTCTGTTGAGGTGGAATGTGGCTGCATTGATTTCCTCTCGGCTGGTGAACTGAGCTCCAATCCCACATAGCAACAGAGTTGCTCACACACCAACCTCCACACTTACGTGATGTTAATCTTCTTAATTGAGTGAGTGAGCCAGCTACAGTTTAATGAGGATGAGGGGAGAGGGGAGAGGACTGGTGCTGAATTGATTAGGACTGTGGAGATCATGGGGGTTTCTCTGTTTACCTGAGGCCAGGTTTTCCTTGTCTGCTGCGCTGCTTTGTGTCTGATAAAGATCTTGATTCTCTCTTGAAGAGCATTGTTTTTCCTAATTCGAATCCTTGAGTTTGTGGTTTTGTGTCCCATGTTGATTATCTCTAAGGAAACTTGCCTGTACTGTTTTACTGCATTGCTTAGCACTGCACTCATTAAATCGATACACTCTGACTGCTGACACAGAGCCAAATACTAATGTAATAATACTCCACTATTACACTATTATCACTACACCAGTGATGATTTACCAAGTCAATATTTATTTATTTAGTTATATTTTTTTGTGTAATTTTCGCAAGGTTGGTAAATGAAGGCTTATGCTTGACCTTTCCCTGAGTCTAGGGTCCATTCATAATCAGCTAAATTGACAAAACAGATTAATAGGTTTGTCTGGAGAATGGCCTTTTCCATGGTGGTTGGCTCTGGCTGTTGTTCACAGGGTCCTCTGTTATCCCAGTTCAGTCTTATTGCACTGACAGCCCCCCATGAGAGGACCACATGCGGTTCAAGTAGAGAGTGAGAGGACTTGGTAATTAGAGTCTCTGCATCATAGCTGTCACCTCTCTGGTAGAACACAAGCAGTAAGTGCAACTCAATGCAAAGAGGCAGGAGGTGGAAAAAAGAAAAAGAGACGTTTCACAGAGGCATGACTGACTTCAATCTCCTGCTGCAGAGAATGTTTGAGCAAGATAAACATCCACCCCTGAGTGCAAGACACAAACATTTCTTTTATGTCACTCATTCTATTTCATCTTTGCTAACACACGCACACGCACACGCACTCATGCTCAGACATCTCACTTTGGGGAAAAGAGAGACCACACAGAGACCTAAGGAAAAAGTTTGTGTTCTGCACATAATCAGGTATTTACCATGCTGCACCAGCAGCACTTAGTATAAGGATCCCAGATGTGACAGCAGCTGTCTGAACCACATTATCTCTCTAGAGGTATCAGGTGCCGTTCATTCTCAAGTGATCTCAACTAACATTGCCTCACTGTAAAATGAGGCATCTGAAGGGTATCTCTCTTTAGGATCCAAAGGTTATGACTACCGAGAAACTTTGTCTTTTTTGAGAGACTAATATTTTATATTCAACTAATTGCTTACATGTATACCTGTGTATTGTGTCTGATTCTGTCGCCTAATTTAGTCCAATTTGCAAATGCAGTAGGTGTTTTATTGTGTATAATCATATAAACATTAGGCTTAATCAGTGCCTAATTGGTTAATCTGCAGGACCTGGAACACTAGGAGGGTAGTGATTCGTTTGGCCGGGATGCACACGAAAGGTCACGGTACGCGAACGTACAGATATGTAAAAGTGCTTCCAGTATCTCACGTAGTTAACGATACTCAATGCTGATAGGTAGGCCTATGTAATTGATCACACGGGTACAGTGACGTAACAGTATAATGAACTTAATAGTAGTGAGTATTCTCACTAAAGATTTATGGATTGCACATTCTATCAGCTTATGTGTTGTCACCTCAGTTAGCTACAAAACACTCTTGCCCAAACCAAAGCACTTCGGAAACAAAACTACGGTTCATACAGTAGGCCTACTTACAATAAAAATTAACTGCACAACATCCATCCATCCATCCATCCATCTTCTATACCGCTTATCCTTCTCAGGGTAACAGGAAACATGGAACCTATCCCAGGGAGCATCAGGCACAAGGCAGGGTACACACTGGACAGGGTGCCAGTCCATCGCAGGTAACTGCACAACATCCAGAAATCCATCCATCCATCCATCCATCCATCCGCTTACTGCTTTTTATGGTCACAGGGAACCTGGAGCCTATCCCAAGGAGCATCGGGCACAAGGCGGGGTACACCCTGGACAGGGTGCCAGTCCATCACAGCTAACTGCACAACATAATCAAGAAAAAAAATCATCATAACTAAGACAAAATATACCACAAAGTCATGTCAGTGTCCCTCTACTCTTCCCTGTGTCCCTTACGTATCCACAAGTCTACAAATGGCTCAGGATTGAACTGTGCAAGCAGTGGACCCACAATTCTTAAAAACATCAGAGGTGAGATGGTGGGGATGAGAAGGGATGCACACTGCTAGCTTCAAATGACATACATACAATGACAATACATTCATTTTGGAGAAACCCCGCTCACGCTCCACTTGAGATTGGTGTGGTATTCACAATCCCGATCAACTGCCTCAGTCTGGACGTTTTTGTCTGTTTGAGTCCCTGTACTCCATAAAAGCCCGGATGACTGTACGTAGACTTTTAACTCTATTAAATTCTTGGCAGTCGATCTCACTTTCAAAGCTATGCGCAGGTTGACAATGTTTAGCCTCGTAAGCGCTTTTAATACCTTGCACAATCAGGTTAGCGTTATCGTGGGAACGGTTGCCAAACTGCTTCATTAGTGACCTGCTTCCACTCGCTCTCTTGGACTCTTGCCGTTTTAGTATTTTGTTTGTATTCTTAAAGAAATGCTGATAATGATAACTGCTTTCTTTTCGCCGTGAAACGCTCTACAAAGCATGCTACGTGACTGTAGGCTTCGCTTCGTTTCAACGGAATTCAGGTGATCTTTGAACTTGAAATGATTACGTTATGTGAAAGAGTCTATTGATTGGCTATTAGCGATAATTGAGCATTTCTATTGCTGTTTTTTGTTGTACTGTTTTACGGTGAATTAAAACCTAAAATTATTTCTTTTGATAGTATTGCTGTGGAAGACTTTACATCCAGCTGCAGAGGTGTCAGATCCACATAAAAAGGTTCTGGAATGTGGCTGTGCTATATTTTAGAGGGTCCGGTTCCTGTTTTGGCAGGATCCGGCTCAAGTTATGCTTTGGGCTTAATACATTTTACTTTGTATGATGTGTGTGCGTGTTTATTGCTTTTGTTGTGTCATATTAGCTACATTATTATACCAGAATCGATGGGACTGCTCATGAGATACTGCGTACTGAGCCGCTTTTTGCTGAATGGAATTTGTTATAATAAATTGTAACTAAAATGAACATAAATGGGTATGAATGGGTGTGTGAGTGTGCATGTGATTGTGCCCTGCTATGGACTGGCACCCTGTCTAGGGTGTACCCCGCCTTGTGCCCGATGCTCCCTGGGATAGACTCCAGGTTCCCCGTGACCCTGAAAAGGAGTAAGCTGGTAGAAGATGGATGGATGGATGGATGGATGGATGAACATAAAATGTCTGAAAGTGCTGCTGCTTATTGTATATTCTTACTCTGGTTTTCTGATCTTTCTGTCTACCTAGTTTTGGGATTTTGGATTTGCCCTGTTTGTGTGGTTTGATCATTGTCTGATTCTGATCACGGCTTTGCCTTACTATTTCCACATTAAGCTCATATTCTGCAATTGCATCCACTTTCACCTACCTTACATGACACTTTTTGATGGACACTGCCTGATACGTTTTTTGAACACGTGGGGTTTCTTATAGTTTACAAACAAAATGATAGAGAATAGCAATTAAATAAGGAGCTCCAAATCTTTGTGAAGCTTATTAAATGCTTTCAGATCCCAATAAGACTCTAAATGAGTGCCTTATTTTAAGCAGGTGAAGTTGGAGGGTAAACCTGTAAAGCCTATAGATAAAGATTTTGGCCTTTTCCAAATGAAACTCATGGCAGTGTCGCAAAATCTTTCACTGTCTTTATTCTGTTTGCAATACTGTTGGTATCGGCTCAGGATAACAGTAGCTTTGGAAAATGATATTGAGCATGGTCATTACCATCAGGGAAACCCTACAGTTTTCTCACTATGCAGATGTGTGACCTTTGCAGGAATTATGGCTTAGTTGTTATCTGTTTAGAATTGACAACAGAATTAATCTGCAAGAGTTTTCTTAAAGGGACAAACCACTGAGTTCTAGATTTAACCTTATCACTAAAAGTGTACTCTACAATGAAAAGGTCAGAATATTGGCTAAAACTGGAGGAGTGGAATTAAATTTTCCAGTAGATTGTCTTACTGCTGTGTAGAATACTATTATTAAATGTAGACTATTGTTACCATGATTTGTCCTTAAACCTG
The DNA here is from genome assembly GCA_025728095.1 of Prietella phreatophila. Lineage (NCBI taxonomy): Eukaryota > Metazoa > Chordata > Actinopteri > Siluriformes > Ictaluridae > Prietella > Prietella phreatophila. The sequence continues at coordinate 2,043,579 of JAOUWY010000052.1, read as the reverse complement.
ACCTATACTTGAAAATGTGAGTGTTGTTCAGTGTCCATCACTTGTCATCTTCAATAATGAAATTTTGAGGGGCCCTTAATACTTTTCAATGCTTATGTGTGAATCTAGTATTTAGAAAATCCCTTCAGTAGGTTTCCGAATTTCAGAATGGTCTTGTATTGGTGTAGAGCTGAATAAATGGTAGAGCAGGGCACTAAAGCAGAGAGTTCCTGGCCTGGGAAATAAGATCTCCTCTCCAGCTCAGAGTGAGAGTGCTGGAGGTCTGAAACCTGATAGCAAGGTCATATGCACATCAGCAGCTCCCAGAGTGTACGAATCTGGCTGTAAATGGTTGCCCAAGGTCGAACGCTCTCAACTGTCATACTTCACTGTCAACATTGGCATTATACCCAGGGACTGCCCTGCGAGAGTGAGAGGAAATATAGATGTCTAATCGAAGAAGGTCAACGCTATCACTAAGTGGAGGCTCTGCTGGCTGTCATGTAGACTCCCCTCTGTTTGTAAGATGAATAGGAACGACAGCCACAATCACGCATGAACCGCCCCCCTGGGCCTGCTTTTGTGTTATATATAGACTGGATTCAGGAGGATAGCATGACTCTCAGGGAGTGTGTGTCTAAGCATATTTTTGTATATCATTTATGTAAGTTCTTGAACAATGTGGTGACTTTTAAAGAAAAATATATATAGAACATTTGTAAGGACTTAACTTAACTATGCCTGGAACACTAGACATGAGGCAAGAATGATCGATGGATTGGACTCCAATCTATTGCAGTGCACCACACATCCACACCACACATGGCCAATTTACTGTAGCCAGTCCACCTACAGTTATTTGTGTTTTTGGGAGGTGGGAGAACACCGATGGAAGCTTGTGGGGACACAGGGAGAACATGTGAAACTCACTGTGGAGTTGTGTATTGATATTACTTTTCTTTCTTTACAAATGTGCTACACCATAATCAAGAATCAAGTCCAGAAATATGCTCTGTCCTGCTGTAACCTGTGAAGTCTCTATTGACCTTTTCCTTTTAACATGGAATGTCTTTTATGATCAGTGTAGTGCACTGAGAGATGAAGGAGATGAAGGAGTCATGCCTGCATAGTGACACAGTAGCCTTGTGTGTGGGTGGTTGTCACAGCAAACGAGACAGAGAGAGAGAGAGAGAGAGAGAGAGAGAGAGAGAGAGAGAGAGAGAGAGAGAGAGAGAGAGAGAGAGAG
>JAOUWY010000052.1:1955750-1966324 GCA_025728095.1 Prietella phreatophila | reverse complement strand
TTTTGTTTTTTTCCTGCAGGTGTTCTCTTGTGCGGACCGAATCCAGCTCTCAGGCTGAAAAAGGGAGAACATGCAAACTTCACACACACACACATGGCCCCGGCGGGAATCGAACCCTGGACCCTGGAGGTGTGAGGTGAACGCGCTGACCACTAAGCCACCGTGCACCCTAAATTAACTTCTGTTTTACCCTGTTTACACAAATACATGTATATGTTTACTTCACTATTGACGCAGTTTATACAAGTCAAGTCATTTATACTAATACCCAAGATAAAAGATTTATAAACGCCCACTGTGCTTGTATTCTATGTGAAGAATGCATGCACGAGCTGGTAATGGATATGGTTGGGGATTATGAGTTTGAAAACTTGCTCTTTCTTTAAAAAAGAATAATCTCTCGTATGCTTAAACCAGTAAGCTTAATTACTGCTTAAACCAGTAAGCTCTGTCATTACTGCAAATGGAGGTGTGTTGTGTCATCTAATAATGCTAGGCAACTTGAATTGGCAAATTAAGTTGCCTGAATGGCTTATTCAAGCCCAGCATTATTTAATTAATGCCACAGTTGTGCCAACATCATTGTAGTCGTAGGATTTATGATTTGTAACCCGTTGCTATTGCGACACAGGATGCTATGCTTTCCTGCTTTTTTATAAAACCGTGGTAAGAGCAAACACAAATGAAATGCATGCGGTGGAAAGGCCAGCTCACTGAACGAGAAGGGTTGTTGGATCTGAAAGCTTTATTTGCTTCTGGTAGCGGTTACTTTTGCTTTGAATTGATTTTGAAGTGAACTTTGAACTGTGGTCTGTGGCTGTTAAAAAAGCGCCTGTCTTGCCGTTGCTTGGTGCACGTCGGGGGGGGGGGGGATTCCGCACCTCATCCACTGACAAGCACGTTATTCAAAATGCTTGTTTTGTTTTTTTGTGGGTGTGTTTGGTAGGATTTTCTTGTTAGTGGTGTTTACACATCTTATGTACACTATATGGCCAAAACTATGCGGACACCTGACCATAACACCCAATTGTCTAGAATGTCTTTGTATGCTGTAGCATTAGGATTTCCCCTCACTACATCTAAGGAGCATAAACGTGTTCCAGCGTGACAATGCCCCTGCGCACAAAGCGAGCTCCATGAAGACATTTCCCAGTTAGGTTTCGAACTCAAGTGTCCTGCACAGATCCCTGACCTGAACCCCATTAAACACCTTTGGGATGAACTGGAACACTGACAGCACCCCAGACCTCCTCACACATCATCAGTACCAGACTTCACTAATACTCTTGTAGCTGAATGATCACAAATCCTCACAGCCACGCTCCAAAATCTAGTGGAAAGCCTTCCCAGAAGAGTGGAGCTTAGTATAACAGCAGAGGGGGACTAAATCTGGAACGGGATGCCCAACGAGTACATATGGGTGCAGTGGTCAGGTGTCCACAAAATGTTGGCTATATAGTGTAGTTATCTTTATATATTAGTAACTGGTATTCTTAGTTCTATAACCGTTAGGGAAATACAGGCGAACATAGACACCCATGACACTCTAAGATGAAAGGTTGTAACCCATTAACTCCATAACAACAATAATGTCAAAATTCCACAGACAATAAAACTTTTATTGTATACACTTAAAAGCTAAAACTCAAGATGTGAGATAATGAGTATTTATTGGTCACATATACATTAGAGCACAGTGAAATTCTTTTTCTTCGCATGCTGGGATCAGAGCGCTGGGTCAGCCATGATACAGCGCCCGTGGAGCAGAGAGGGTAAAGGGCCTTATTCGAATGACTTTTTCTGAGAACGCAGTAGTGTAATGCATTACATTTTAACTTTGTATAATTTGATTACAGTTAATGATGCCAATACAATTACATAACTTGTGTTACAAATGTATTGTTAAGAAAACAATACTAAGTAAAATGCATTTTTAAAATAAATCACATTTAGCCACGAAGATTTATTATTATTATTATTTCTTTAGCCCCAAATAATTCTCCACTTGGAGCGGTTTGTTACTACGTAATGAAGGTCAGTAAATTTAGATCACTTGTAATTTTATATCTTAAGTGAACAGACGATTGGATAGCGATCAGACAGGGTTTACACTCCTGTATTATCGGCCGAACAGGTCTCAATTCTGCCAAACGCTAGCTCACAGTCAGTGTGAAGAGAAATGGATACACAGATTATTTATCTATTTATTTATTTATTTTGAAACTGTAACATCCTCTGATGCTGAGCATTAAAACAAGGAGTGTAAATGTCTGTTAGTTCCAGTTTATGTGAACATGATATGAACAGAGCATAAGGAAAGATTATGTACTTTGCATCACACTGTAGCAGCTAAACCCATGCAATGATGGATTAGCTCTGCCTCCTCTTGCCTAGCAACACCAAACTAGCCTAGTTAGAAAAATGTGATCTTTTATTGGTCTGGTAGTTCTGCAAACAGTGACCCCACCCGAGGCAAGTTTTATGAAATAAAAAATTACTGAAAGAGCCACGAGTTTCACTTTGCAGTGTATTTTTCATCGGTTTTGGAAGTAACCTGAAAGTAAAGTAACTACTTTAAAATTGTAATCTGATTACATTTCTGATTACAGCATGTAAAAATGAATCAGATTACAATTTTAAAGTAGTAATTAGTAATAATTCTGTGTTTTTCGTAATTGACCCAACACTGCTTACTACTAGTAAGAGTATTAGACTGCACAGTAAACACTGACTACATTTACATGGACCTCAGTAATCTAATTATTGACTTTACTCTGAGTAAGACAATATTGTGATTAAGGTGTTTACATGAGTCGCTTTTAGAATACTCCTGTCATGTTCCCGTGTCACATGTTATAGGACATAATTAGATTAACAGCACACGGCATTACGTCGCCCCGACGTCCCTCCAGATTTCCACGTATCAACATGCAGTTCGTCTTTGTTATACAGTTGTGCGTGTTTTTATAAAAAATGTTTACGAACGCTTTAAGTGCGGTTAATTATTTGTCATGCTGTACGTGCTAATAGACGACTGCTCGAAGCCGTGGGCTGCGTCTCAAACCGCGTACTCCCCGTCTATATAGTAGACGAGGTACGTGTATTTTCCCCCACTACAGGCCTATAGTAGGGAAGTATACGGTTTGGGACACAGCCGAACTCTCTTGTTCGCCGTAAAACGCCGAGCACCGCCGTGTGTGATCGTGTCCTGTCGCAAAATGCGGTGAAAACTCTCACACGACGTTCATAATGTGATTAAAGTGTTTACATGTCTGTAATACACGTCCATAATGCGACTCAAACAGGAGAACTCCATACGTCTTAATTCGATTAGTGTTTACTTCGAGTATGACCTTAATCAGATTACGGTAAGTAAAAATTACTGTTTACATGCTAGTTTCTTAATCAGAGTATTGTCTTAATCAGGTTAAGAGTGGATTATTGTTGTCCATGTAAACGCACTAACTGAGAAACGTTAATGCTGCTTCTGTACTCGCTCTATGACTTGTTGAAAACGTCTATACTGTATACTTCGAGCTGAGCTATGATTTGTCCACGCACTTCCATGTGAACACTTAAATACACAAACTAAATCCATGACTATCAGAAGTAAAAGCTAAGAGATTTACATGCATGTCGGCTCTTGTGGGCTGCATGTTTTGCTGAATCCGTATCTCAAGGCATTAAAGTGATTAGATATACTAGAGATTTTGTCTACAAAGGACAGAAAGTAAGAGTGAGCATGGTGTTTCGTTTTTTTCGCCCTTACATTCAATGTAGTGTGTTCACTGTAACAGTGTATGCAACAGATAAACATTGACAGTTTCTATTCTATCAGTCAAGATAAGCTAGGATAAGGACTTTTATCAACGAAAGTAAATGCCATATGGAGTTGACATTTTATTCTTGTTTGTGTTTAGCACTCAATAAAGTTCCAGTTTTAAAACACTAGCTTTAATCAAAGCATAGTGTGTCATGCAGATTTACTTTGATTCCACACTTAAGCTGAGGCTTGGCATATGAAAACCACTCTTACCAAGTGCTTCATATTTGAATAATTTACTTGTTTCTTTTCGAACAATAGCCAGTTAGATTTGTTGATAACCGACTATCCTGTCCGTCTTTAATTGATCTTGCACTTTCACGTACCTTTAGCATTTTCTTGAGCTACTTTGGGCATTGTATAGGGGTCCTGTCGACCCTCCTGAGACGGTCTGAGTGTTGGGGGTCTGAGTTCATTTGGAGCATTCACATAAGGCTCAGATCAAGGAGAAAAAGCACAGACTGCACTTAAATTGGCTGAAACGAACAGTGTGTGAACACTGTGTTCCAAGTGGTCTCAGATTGATGACTCAGCAATTTTGCCCATACAACAGATACAACCCAGAACTCTTTAAAACGACTCATAAGTGAACGCTTGGGGTTCATGTTGTGGTCCACTTCATTTCTGCATTGTGGGGGGGGGAATTCAGTTCACTTCACATTTTGCTTTATGTTGCGGGTCATTGTACTGCACATATGTAGGTCCAGTTTTATGTCACCTAACGGAAGTTAAGAAAGGTTCCAGAGGGTTGCCCAAAGAAAGTCAGCAGTGTTTGGTAGGTACATGACAAATAGTCTAATGGAGGCACTGTGGGACTAGTAGTTATACTATAGAGCTTAAGTAAACATCAGTAATAATAGTAATGTGTCAGTCAGTACGTTTACATGGACAACAATAATCCGATATTAACCCACTTAAGACGATACTCTGATTAAGAAACTAGCATGTAAACAGCGATTATTGATGACCTTAATCCGGGTAAAGTCGTACTCGAAGTAAACACAAATCGAATTAATGCGTGGAGTACTCCTGTTTTAGTCGCATTATTGAAGTGCGTTACAGACATGTACACACCTTAATCACACAATTAACGTCGTGTGGGAGTGACGGGACACATACGCGCATGGCAGTGCTCAACCGTTTGACGGCAAAGAAGATAGCACGGCTGCGTCCCAAACCTGCTATATAGTAGGTGAAATACATGTATTTAGGCTACAATATAGTAGGTAATTACGTGGTTTAGGACGCAGCCCACGGCTTCAAGCAGTCGTCTGTTTGCACGTATAGCATGACAAATAATTAACCGCACTTGAATCATTCGTAAAATTAAAAATAAAAATGCTCAAAACTGCATACAGTACCATAGCGAAGACCAACTGTATGTTGATACGTGAAAATCTGGAGGGATGGCGTGGCGCGGTGACGTAATGACGTGTGCCGTTAATCGCGCTATGTTCTGTAACATGTAAAACAGGAAAAAGAAAGGAATATTCTAAAAGCGACTCATGTAAACACCTTAATCAGAATATTGTCTTATTCAGAATAAGGTCAATAATTAGATTACTGCTGTCCATGTAAATGTAGTCAGTGACAGCGACAGTTGCTGAATATTACCGTTGTATTATACAGGATTTCACAGGTTGGTTGTTTTTTTTTGTTTGTTTGTTTGTTTGTTTGTTTTGTGATCGTTGCAGCCAAAAATGCTTGCTTTTGTGGCATCTTTTTTCTAAATGTGCAATGCAGATTGCGGAGATTTTAAAACTACTTGAATTGGTGAAATTCCTATTGCACGAAACCGTTTTGACGCACGTGAATCGAAGAGGGCTTTGGCCGAGTGCACGTCATATGACGCGTCTCGGCCCAAACCTGCGGAACATCTGAGGTCATTTCGAAAAATCGCAAGCTCCTCCGAATATTCCGGAGTTGGTTGATGTTGCATTAATTCCTGTGATCGTGAAAATCGCTAACTCCTGGAGGGACCGATTATATGCGGTGTATGCATGTATTTTGTCTGCCGGTGACTCACAAAAGGTAAACAGTCATTAGCTCTATAGCAAGAAGCATGAGTTGTTTTTGATGGGTCAGCACATCCACAACCAAATGATAGGATCATGTACAACAATCATTTTGAATGACTCGAGCCGTAATTCAGTGCTACACAGCTAGTGCACTATGGTACAGGAGTTGTGGTGTGAACAAGAAATGGTCTGAGATCTCAATGCACCATGTCGTGAACACCAACAGCACTTGAGGTCATGTGCAGCTAGTTCCCTTTCAGGTCCACTTTAACAGCTGAACAGCGTGGTCCATTTCAAAAGAATTATAGGGGAAAATTCTTTGAAATGGACCAAGTGGGAAAACATGCAATGGGATTTGTAAAAAATGTTCTTCTTAAGCATGATCATTCTTTCAAGCAAATGGTACTTTAGTTTGGAACTTGTAGTATTTGTATTCATTTCTTCATGAATAACAACTGTTGCAAGCTGAATCATGATAAGGGCGGCATGACTGTTGATTGCATTTCAAAACACAAAGGACTTTTCTTTATTGCGTGTTCTATGTGTATTCTGAGCAGAGAATTAGACGGGTTTAATGCAGGTGTTTTAATCAATACAACACTGGTGTGATCAAAATATTTCTTTTATCTTTCTTTACAAAATGTCGTCATCTTAATCCACTGCATCATTAATGTGCCCATATAACAGCAGGAGAATCGGTTTATTGATATCGAACCGATTTCCTTTCCAAAATGTGAAAAAGTATTCCAGCCGTTCATTTTTACTCAAAAACATGTTCCCGTTTTTTGTTTTTTACCTTCACAGAATGGAACAAAGAAGTCGTGGGATTTCATGCGAACTCATGATAGGTAAGTGTTCATCGTGAAGTCCTTTCGCATACTGCACAGACTGAAGTGTGTTCGAAGCGTCCGTTTAAAGCATCTTGACCTAAATGCATGCTTCCATGTCATTTTAACATTGTCTTTTATTCCTAAAGGTTGATCACCACACTCACACAAGGGACTGCACGTAGCCTTGCTTTCTCTCTGTCTAGCCCCCAAACACTCTTTTACTGAGGACAGAGGTAGGAGTGATAACTCGCCATCATGCCCTCTTCTCATCATGCTTTTGGTCAGCAGGATATGAGGGTTTTGTTTGGCTCTTTAACCATAGTTTAATTAATAGTGCTGCTGCTTTTACTGTTGCAAATGTACATCGAGGATTTGTATGCAAACCATTTGTTATAAACCGAGAGATAAGAAGCAGCAGCAGAGTCCTGGAATGTCTCACCTCGGTGCTAGAAGAGGAAGTTAGCTATTGTACTTGAGGATAAAGCTATCGTTGAGTCCTCCAGATGTGATGAACTGTTCAGCAGTAGAAACCGTGATCCTGGTTCCCACAAAAAATGGAGCCCACTCCACTGCAGTTAGTTGCCCTTGGGCAGTTGCACTTACGAGCCTCTTGGTGCTACCAGATATCATGGCTGATGTCTCTTGATTTTTTTTTTTCGTTTTGTTTTGTTTTTGTCTTCCCAAAGTTGGGCTAAGCTCCTCTGTGGCCAGTGTATATCGGAGCTTACAGCCGTTGTATTTTCATATGAAAAGGTGAGGAGTTTTGTTTATTCAAGGAAAGAAAGAGGGGGCTAGAATAAAGTGTGGGAGAGAGGACTGAATGATTATAGAAAGTGATTTATTACTTGTTCAGGTAGAGGGATTTGCCAGGGGTAGGCCTTGACAGTTAATAAAGAAAACTACAGACATTGCCTGTGAGAGAAGGCTGAACGCACTAAACCAGAGATGCAGGACTGCCTGGATGACTCGAATACAGTATTATTTTCATAGCACTTCAAAAAAAATCAACAAAATGCAGATTTCTCACAGTAGTTTTACAGATCTTCAGTGAGCAAGTCAAGAAACTCAGAAGGGGAATGCCTCTAGTAGTCAGGGGCATTTAGTCATTTGCGTAAATATCAGTATGTTTTGGTATATTATAGTTCATAAAGACTGTAAATACAAATATTTTCGCCGAGTAACCTTGTATGCACCTTTCTTAGGTTGCTTTGTGACAGTTTTATGACTGTTGCACTTGGGTATTTAATGCATTGTTTTGCTGCACTGTTTGGTCTGTCGATGTACGAGTTTGTTTTGGTTGGTGCAAGTTGTGGATTTGCGAGAAAGACATGAGGCGGAGGGGTGGAAGAGGGGATGCTGCAATTGAAAGGAAAAGCCATTAAGATGAGCATCTGTTCAGGTCATTAGTGTCCCTGCTGCAGTCCTTTGTGGACACTCTTCTGGTCCTTGGAGGTAAGAAGCCCAGAGAATTGGTGTCAATTGTCCTTGAGCCTTTGGGGTGAGAGAGAGGAGATCTTCAGCTCTACTTGCTTATGTAAATGCAAGGGCACTAGGTGGGTCAGATAACCCAACCAATATGAGCACAGCTCAAACGGCCACTCGGACTCGTCTCTCTTCTCCTCTCATCTCGTGCAGTAAAAGTGAAAGAGTGCTAATGGAGGACAGGTTTAACGATGTGTGAAATCTCCTGCGTGCCTCCGTGGAAGCATTTCTTTCCTCTGCCAAGTGCAGCAGCGTGGTGTGGGATGCTGGGACATGTTGGGACGCGCCGGTGCACTGACCCAGCAGATGTACAGTCACTGCGGGTCAGCTGTATTCAAGCTCTCCCGAGAGACAGGGAGGGAGTCATGGGTGCTGGGAACAGCAGTTCTTCCTCCTTAGAGAAGGGGCAGGAGGGTAAAACCTGGTCAAGTGAGAAAGAGGCTCTTAAAATGGAACCTGGCCCTCTTGGTAAGGAGCACAGGCACAAATGATTCATGGTGTCTCCAGATAATGGGCTTTCCTCCCAGACTCTTTAATTGTGCGTGTCTGCATGCATGTATAGGCTTGTTCTTGGGCAGCCTAAATATTCTAAGCTGTTGCTTCTGGTCTTTGGAGAGCACGTATTCAGGGGTGAAATCCGTCTGAACGCTTCCTCGAAAGAGCCAGGCCGAATGGTCATATCCAAAAAATCAGGATATGGCTTCCTGTTTCTATAGACACTTATCCGGTTTCCCAACAGGGTGTACAGGAATGTGTCTCCACAGCCTTCAAAACAAATGCGTGCACACACACACATGACCGGGTTATGTGTGACCATGGCTCCCCTAACTTCTCAACAACCTTCTCAAGGACACAAGTGGCTCTTGGGCCAATCCTCAAGCAGCTGGTGGTCCTGGATGGGCAGAATAAATGGTGCTTTGGGAGAGTAGTTGCTCTGAATGAATGGATGGTTTGACCTCTTGCTCCACAGAGTGATTAGTTTGCTCTCAATTCTCCAACAAATGCCTGGCTATCCCAGCATGCTTTGCTGGATTTCTTTTCTTAGCATGCTGAAATATTATACCGAGATTCCATAGAAGCAGGTAAGACCTAGGGTGAGGAAGCAGGACAATAGCCAGAGTGTTAATAATATGTGAACATGTGAGCTTGATTGAGAAAGGTTTGGGCCCATGTACATTTGCCTTTTTCTAAACAAAAACACAGAACAAATTGTTGGTGAGAGATTTAGCTCTCATCTAACCTGAAAGATCTTCACTGACACTGGGCTTTTCTCATGATCAAATGCTGCATACTAGGGCCTCCAAGCTCTATGTTTCTAATAATCATACCTAGCATACAGTGCCCTCCACTAATATTGGCACACTTGGTAAATATGAGCGAGGAAAGTTGTGAAAATCATCTTTATTGTTTAACCTTTTATCTTTTGTAAATAAATAAATAAATAAATCACAAAAATACTCTGCTCTCATGGATATCAAACAATTCCAAACAAAACACAGATTTATCCAAAATAAATTTCTTTTGTAATTGTAAAGCAGTTATTGGCATGATGACTTTCCCAAGATAACCGCCCTGAGTCTTCTCCTATAATGCCTGATGAGGTTGGAGAATACATGACAAGGGATCTGAGACCGTTCCTCCATACAGAATCTCTGCAGATTCTTCAGATTTCGAGGTCCACATTGGTGGACTCTCCTCTTCAGTTCACCCCACAGGGTTTCTATGGGTTTCAAGTCGGGGGACTGGGATGGCCATGGCATTGATTTTGTTGTCATCAGACCATTGTTGTGTTGATTTTGATGCATGTTTTGGCTCATTGTCGTGCTGGAAGATCCAACCACCGACCATTTGAAGCTTTCTGGCAGAGGCAGACAGATTTAATTTAATATCTGTTGATATTTGATAGTCCGTGATGCCATGTATCATATCAAAATGTCCAGGTCCTCTGGCAGAAAAACAGCCCCAAAACATTAAAGAGCCACCACCATATTTAACCGTGGGCATGAGGTACTTTTCTACCACTCTGTGTGCGTCAAAACCACCTCTGGTGTTTATTGCCAAAAAAGCTCTATTTTGGTTTCATCAGGTTGATTCATAACATTTCCAGTTCACTGGAACTTCTTAATCATTACCCTGACGGTGGAAATGGGCATGTTCAATGTTTGTGCTATTTTCTTATAGCCACTTACCATTTTGTGAAGCTCAACAACCTTTTGGCACACATCACAGCTATATTCTTTGGTCTCACCCATCGTTATGAATGACTAAGAGAATTTGGCCTATTACCTGTTACTTCATATTTACACCCATGTGAAACAGGAAGTCATGGTTGAACAGTTTCCTGCTCCTAGTCACCCAGGTTTACAAAAAAAAAAAAAAAAAAAAAAAAATTCAAACATCAATGGGAATATACGTCAAATA
>JAOUWY010000052.1:1938465-1954420 GCA_025728095.1 Prietella phreatophila | reverse complement strand
TGTGAGTGTGTATGTGATTGTGCCCTGTGATGGACTTGCACCCTGTCCAGGGTGTACCCTGCCTTGTGCCCGATGCTCCCTGGGATAGACTCCAGGTTCCCCGCGACCCTGAACAAGGAATAAGCGGTGGAATGGATGGATGGAGTTTGGTTTTGAATTATGAGTGATTTTTGTTCAAGGAATTGTTCCTGTCCAAATAGTTGCATGTAATGTTTTTCATTATTATTATTTAAAATTTCTCTTCGTTTGAACCTTTGGTCAAAACATTCACAACTTAAATTGAGAAATCCAAACAAAGGTTCATGTGCTAACCGTGTGGGTCACATCTTCCCTCTCTATTTTTTTTTTGGCCAATTCTTTTGGAGGGTGCCAGTAATTCTTATACTCGGGTTGACTATGTAACTTTTTTTTTTTGTTTGTTTTTTTTTTTTACAGAAAACTGATATCCTTTACAGCCTTGACTTATCTGATTAAACCTCGCGTCCTAGATCCAACGTGCAGGGTTCGTTACTAAGCATGTCCAAGTTCAGCTCATAATGAGCCACCTGGCAGCATCAGTTATCTTTTTTATAACTGTTTGCAGAAGGTGGTGCTATGCACCAACGTCCGGCTAATTAACCTGACAAGCGTTTAAATCTCGTGTTATATTTTGCACAATAAAACAAAAGTAATTGTAAAAAAATTACTAAAAATTCATTACAAATGTAATTGTAAAGGTATTCATGATTGCACGACTGTAATAAATTGTAGAGGAATTCCATATGATGATTAAATATGTAGGCCCTGATACAGTTGAGTGTACACATGTACGAAAGGCCTTTGGAAACTATGATTCTCTTGTAATGGAATATTTTTCAAGTCACAAGTGGTCATGCGAGTGAAGAGTTTGTGCTGCAGTGCGTGAGGCCATGGCCCTGCGCCGTGCCGCTCTGCTATTGTTTATAACGCGCTAGCCAGGGATGGCGCCCTTCTCCTCAGAATGGAAGGGAGGTCTTGCATTGAATGGGACTTCTCCTTTTCCCCTCCTTTTTCCTTATGTTTTGAACAATACATGGAGAGAAGGCTGGTGTTTTGTGTGAGGTAATGGTGTTGGAACAAAGCCTCTTGATCTTGTATGTCTTTTGCTCGAGTTGAAGGAGTCTAACTGTTTGATGGGATTTGAAATGGATTAAGGAGGCAGTCATACAGAATTAAACGCTACCTCAGTTAAAGGGTTTCCTCTTTGGGGTTCCCCCCTCTCTTTGTTTTTCAACTTTTCAGTCACTGAGTCCATTTGTCTAGTTATAAGCTTGATTACTCTCCAGGTCCACTTGTGTTCTCTTCCCCCTGCTGTACATTCTGTCCTTCAGCATGCTACCTGTCGATGTGCACGTGACCCTGTTATGTGCTCGCTCTGCAGCTGTGTACATGTGTGAGTGGGAGAGAATGAAACCTGTACACGGTGACCCAGAAGGAGAGCAGGGAGGCGAGGGCCGTGCCACGGATACCCCAGAGGAGGAGCAGGAGGGAAGCGAGGAGGCCAGCCGCCCTCACCAGCCCCCAGCTTCAGCAGGCGTGACGTATGAGCTGTGTGCCGGCATAGTAGACAAGCCGCATCTGTCCCTGGAGGAGATCGCCTGCCAGGAAGTGCTGGAGGAGTGTGGTTATGAAGTTCCTGTCTCCAAGCTAAGGAGGATCACGTCATTCAGGTGCGGATACACACCCTTGACAAATGCAGGTGTTAATATTTTATCTAAACCTTGACATTCAGGTGTGTGGATCTAACGCAGGGAGCCCTGTCTGAAATCAACTCTAAAGCAGCGGTCTAAATGAGGTGTTTACAGGTCAAACGATTACGGCGTCCGTGCTGTCATGATTAGGAAGTAGTAATAGCTAGCAAGGGAACCAGGGAACATTAAAAAAGACCTAGTGACACAAATGTCCAGTGTGATTGCTAGTTAATAAATAGGGATCCCCATGTTTTGCTTTTTACAGAAAGATCACTAGCCTTTTGTTGTTGACAAATTTGCAGGTCAAAGTTTACTCAAATGACCTTGATGCAAAGTGAAGACCTTATAGCAGAAATGGCTTTTTCACTTCTCGTGTCCTTTCTCATTCGAGTGAACTGGCTTTTTTGCTAGCCGTATCTAGTTTGCATTTGGTTTGAGCACTGTTTTATTTAACACAAGCCAAACATCCAATAATTCGCAATTTTGGAAAAACTAGATTAAATAAAATAAATTCTTGTGTATATGCTTATACATCACCCATCAAATGTTTCGATGCACCTATTCATAGGAAGGTTTAGGCTGCCTATTACCATTTCCTCATTTAGTAATAATATTAAAGACGTTAATGCGAAAAAGTGAAATACGCAACCTGCGATCGGTTAACGACTGACGCCTGGTAGGTAGTGCCTACGCGTCGAGGCATGAGGTCACTTTCCAGAACCTTCAAACTGACCGTCCCTCAGCGGTGGAATGAACTTCCAACCTCAGTCCGGACCACGGAATCTGTCACTATCTTCAAAAAACGGTTATAGTCCCACCTCTTCAATGAACACTTAATTAATGCAGAACTTGCCCCTCCCCTCTTATATTTAAAAAAAACAACAACATAAAAAATATTCTGCACGTACTCTAGCACACTTTGTTTCTCTAGAACTCAATGAGAAGATCTTGTATGGTAGCGCTACTTGTATTGTTCTCCGTTTGTAAGTCTGCTAAATGAATAAATGTGAATAACGTCCAAATTTCTACAGCGGTCGAACAAGACCCATCACAAGACAAGGTTTAGATTCTTGAAAATAGCCTTGTCATTTTCTCAGCAGGTGTGGTGTAGTCATCCAGGATGCTTCCCCAGCAGTCTTAAAGCGGTTCCCACAAACGCTGAGGATTATTGGCTGCTTTTCTTTAGTTCCAAATTAAAAGTACTTATTTATTTTACATTAAAAAATAATGTACATGTAGTAGACCTCAACGTCACTATTTGTGTTCAAAGCTAGTGTTCACCTTTAGGTCAGCTTATCAGTACAAACATTTGATCAAAGCTAGATTAATCGAGACAAGTCGAGAGGGAGAATCGGTGATGTGACCGAGCGTGCTGTTCTAGGAAAATAATCAATGACTGAAGATTGAAGTTGAATTATTTTGAATTATCTGGAGGTGAGGGCACACGCTGGCTAAGTGGTTAGCACGTTCGCCTCACACCTCCAGGGTTGGGGGTTTGATTCCCGCCGTGTGTGGAGTTTGCATGTTCTCCCCGTGCTGTGGGGGTTTCCTCCGGGTACTCCGGTTTCCTCCCCCAGTCGAAACACATGCATGGTAGGCTGATTGGCGTGTCTAAAGTGTCCGTAGTGTATGAATGGGTATGTGAGTGTGCCCTGCGATGAATTGGCACCCTGTCCAGGGTGTACCCCGCCTTGCTGACTGGGATAATCTCCAGGTTTCCCCGTGACCCTGAAAAGGACTAAGCGATAAAGAAGCTGGCTGGATGGATATCTGGAAGTGTCTTTTTTTATTATTTATTTATTTATTTTTTGTAAATTACAATTTTTTACATTTATTAAAATACCGCACGTCATCCTTTTGATCTGTTTACACACAGCTACAGCTACATGTTGTGGTCAACTTCCATCCCTCACGTTCTCTTGAATTTAATGACAAACAATACGGCTTGTTACTGAGAAACCTCAGAGTGCAACATCCGCCATTCATAGACTTTACCTCTGCACTCCTTCCTTAAATATTAAATAAACGTCCGCTCACCTCAAGTTCACCGTATTCAACATTTACACCTGTTTCTTTGTTAAATAACATCATGTTCTTAATCCATTTATCATCAGCCTTCGATTATGTGGAGAGTTCACCATACAAGTCCCTGCGCTTGAATTGTTACTGTAGAAATGCTAGAACAAGTGTGTTAATATAAGCCTTGCAGCTGGAACTACTATCAGAGGTGCTGTTAACACAGAACATGCACAACAAAGTCAGCACCTTCCGACTAATCAGATTTGTGAAATCAGCAGTGCTGTGGTATAACTTGAATAAACAATTATACCTCGCCTGCAGTACACTTCTAATGTTTATGTGTGGAGAGAAATAAAAGTAGCGTAACTTGTCAGTCCAGGCACATGCCCATGCACTTGCCCAACTGAGATAAAGATCTGATACAGTCTATAATCATAGAAAAAACATTTACTATTCTTTTCTGATCTATTATGTTTGCGCATTCGACTGAAAGGTTTCGCATCAAACAACATCACGGATATCTTGGGCTTAATAGTGTTCAAAGAACTCTGTTCCTTGTACTTGATGTTCCACTCCCTCAGTAATCCATCAGTATTAGCGCTTCACAGAGCTGTTATGTGAACGAATCTAGGTGAAGTGTGGGGTTAAACACACTTCTCTTACACTGTCTAGAGCAACAGGAAGAGACATTGTTCTTCTCAGCCTTGGATGAGGAGACGGTCATAAACCCTTACCGTCTTGTTCGTGTGTGTGTGTGTGTGTGTGCGCAAGAGAGAGAGAAGGAGCGTATACACCTGCTTATTGCCTCTAATGATTACCCTCATCCACCCAGTTCTAATCCAGTGTGTCATTACATGGAGTCACAAACAATCCCTCAGACCAACATGCGATCATAAACACACACTCGCACAGATATATACACACACACACACACACACACACAGGGGCTCAGCACCTGCTGTTTGGGACATCATGCGCACCTGCAGGTCTGATGTACCACCTGCCATGTGTATTCGGGGTAATTCTGATTATATGATGCTATATTGGATTATGACCGTGTAGTGCAGGTAGGTACTGGAATGCTGGATGAAGATGGGACCCACACAGTTAGGACGTGAAACTTTTGTTTGGATTTCCCAATTTAAGTTGTGAATGTTTTGACCAAGGTTCTAATGAAGAGAAATGTCAAAAATGCATCAAATCACAGAAAAAAAGTGAACCTACAGAACCTTTTAAATGCAAAATAGTACGATCAAATGCTTTGCAACAGTCCAGATATTTTGAGGTATCAACATAGCCTGAATTCATAAATCATTATTCATTTCCTATCATATGCATAACAAAGCTGATTGTCTTGGCACATCCCGCAGAACGTCTGCCTGTCTAATGGTCTTTAACATCCCGCATTCATGATTGCAATCAGCAGTTCCAGGTGCCCTATCCTCAGGGCCGGACTTACTATTGGTTTTGACTGGGTTCCAGCCCATGGGCCCCACCCAGTAGGAGACCCGCCAGTTTGTTTGTCTGATTTGTTCAGTTATATGCCTCTCATTTTATTTTTCATTTAAATTTGTTGATTGGTTGCCGAGCCCTGCCCTGTGTAAGGAATGATGTCATTTAATTAGCTAAATTATATGTCAGTCATCTTGATGTGAGCTGATTGGCTATTGGTGGTTATGACGAAGCGTCGCTGTTGAAACCTGTCTGTATTAGTCACTGTTATAATGGTGAACAAGCGCCATCGATGTGGCACACTTAAAAGAAGGCTAAAACATGAGAACAATGCGAAAAGGAAGCACTGAGTAAACTGAACACGATCACTGGATTTTTCACACCTTTCCACAGCCTGATGTGCAAGCAGAAACAGCCTGCTGGAGCGGATCGGATTTCACGAGCAGGGCAGTCCGTTAATGGGTCATCATCCCTTCAGTCAGAAGCCGTTCGCTCGTTGGCAACTTTTTCAGCCATTGAACCAGATAGGCCTGCAAGTACTAAAGATTCTTTAGCAACCAACAATGCACAGAATTCATGATCATGTTGAACTTTCAGATTGGTGTGTCTAAAGTGTCTGTAGTGTGTGAATGGGTGTGAGAGTGTGTACGTGATTGTACCCTGCGATGGAAGGCACCCTGTCCAGGGTGTACCCCGCCTTGTGCTCGATGATTCCTGGGATAGGCTCCAGGTTCCCCGCGACCCTGAAGAAGGAATAAGCGATAGAAGATGGATGGATGGATTTATTTAATTTAAAAAAAAAAAAAAAAAAGTTTTCAAACTCCAATCAGTTGTCATATAAATAAATGATTCCGCTTTTGACTGGGCTTATGCATGATGCTGTACTTGTTTTATTTAAAGTCAATTGTAGAGTAGGTAGGGCCCGAAAATGACTCAAGCCCAGAGGCCCCATCTCCCTAAGTCCGGCCCTGCCTATGCTAAACATGCACGCGTGCACACATGCACACACTGATCCAAATGTCCTTCTAATACGTTCTAAAACTATTGAACCCAGCCTAATGGCTCATATGGCTAATATTAATCTAGTCAAAATTCTCCATGAGATTTCTGTAGATGGTACCACATAGAAACCTTAAAGATGGCTGTGGATGTTCATTAGCTAGCCTTAGGACTGCAATTGCTTAGAACAATCTGCATCCAAATCTCAATCGTTGAACAGTTAATAACTTAAATTCGACACAATAGACTTTGTTATAACTATAATGAATTCAGATCTGACTCTGATGGTCATGCGTAGCTCATAAGTTGATCATAAGTTGCTTATAAGTTCCTGTTTACACAAGGTTTCCAGCATCTTAAGCACTGAGCTACCATAGAACTTGTGCAATAGAACATAGTAGTACTATAATCAACACCCAAGTCTTACCAGTCATGCCCATTTGCTTGAAATTATTTTCTAGTTGATTGTGTGCTGGTGGGGTTCAGTGTTCAGTGGTGTATTGCTGCTAATGTAAAATGGCAAATCTTTATTCCTCTGGTGCCTTCGGAGAGCCTGGCAAATGACTCCTGGGAATCTGCAGTATTTATACATTATCTGTCTTGTTTTATGACTTGCCTTCCCTTCTTGAGAGGTAGGTGTCACCATAACCCCCATACCCCCATGTAACAGTACCCAATATGTGCCTTTAAACAGTACCATCTACATGGTAAGCTTGTGGGACTTCACATGTGCAGGTTCTTACAAACCCGTCTGTTTGGTCAAGCTTTCAATTCTTCCAGTATTACCAAAACAGTTCGATTCCATTATAGAGATGTTTAGAAAGGCGTATATGGGCAGTGGAGTTTTTCTCATTTGGTCATGCTGAGCAACTATAAAACACACTGTGAAATTCACTTGGAATGTTGATGAATTCAGTGTTATATTTTGCAACCTCAACCCATATATTCTGGTTAGATTTAACTTGGAAAAGAAGGTGTGTTCCTTGTGTCAGAGTGTAGTTGTGTACTCCTTTCCGTTGGAAAAGGGCAGAACTGTATGATGATTACTCTTGCAAGTTTTCTAAGCTTATCTCAGATGCAAGTAAGATACTATTTAAGGAAGAGGAACAGCTAAGGAAGTGTTTTTCCACTCTCAACATTTCTCAGATACCTTCTGGGCTCCATCGTAAAGCCTTTTGGGAGATCTCCATAGTGAAATCTCCTTAACGGAGTCTCAGGTGAGGCAACGCTCAAGGCAAAGCCCTGCTTATCACCACCATCTGTGTTCTCCGAAAGTATCTTTGAAGGACTGACTGGGTCGAACCCATCATTCCATAAAAGCCTATATACACCGTATATCATCTTGTGGTCTAGAAGCAACCTGACTGGTTGACTCCAGTTTTGTGTACAGCTGCAGAGATGAGAATTTCTGTTTTATAGGGAGAGCTTCAGGGCTATTTCCACCGCGATAGAAAATATTCAACACCATTACAGTTCTTCTTTAAGAGATTGAACAGTAGCCTATAGCATTTACTAGCAATAATGGTGGCATTTGGTTGCCTAAAGGAGGTATAAGAGCATTTGATTATGTAACATTGGTACTAAGGAGGGTGGCGCAGCAGGTAGTCTAGAGTCTTTGGACTTGTCCATGCTCTCCCTGGGTTCCCTCCTTGTTTTCTTCCCACCTCCCAAAACCACAAATAAGTGGTTGGATTGGCTCCTCTAAATTACCCCCAAGATGTATCCTGCCTTGTTCCTGGTGTTCCTACAATAGGCTCTGAAATCTGAGACCATGACCAGTATAAAGAATGAATCATCATTGAATGAATGAGTTGTGAAAGGATCAGCAGTCTACCTTTTATCCTGTTTTGTTATCCATCACTTCTTTCCACGCAAAGAACATGTCTGTGACACATAGCAATTCCCTGCAATTGCTGTCTGCCCCACAGGTCAGGAGTAGGAGTTATGGGAGCCAAGCAGACCATGTTCTACGCAGAGGTGTCCGACGAGAACCGTGTTGGCGAGGGTGGTGGACAACCTCAAGAAGGCGAGCTGATCGAGGTGGTCAAAGTGCCCCTGCACGAGGCCATGACTTTCGCCTATGACGAGAGCATCCCTAAAACCATGGGTGTCATTTTCAGCTTCATGTGGTTTCATAGCAACATGGCACCTAAATATAAAATCTCCACTAATGTGTAATGGATGACAGCTTCTGTTTCTTCCAACCTTCTGAAGCACCCTGTATGTAACTTTGTATTTCTTTGTGTACCTATTGAATTGAATACTGTGTTCTTAATTGCTTTCCTCTTTTCCTCCTCTAATTATTGTCCTATTTCAGACTTTGCCTCAAACTTAGTCATAATTCCTCCTCGGTAGTAGATGAGTTGCCGAACACAATAATAGTAATTGTGAGTTTGTGTCACGAAATGGTAACGCTTTGCTTTTAACGAGTCTGTTGTTTATTTATCCGACTGCTCTTTAGAAATCTTATAATGGCTGGTAAAACTACACAAGCTTGAAGATGAGGATCGAAGAGGAAGTCTTTCATGTCATTTCGGAGGTTTGGGGACGTATGATGTATAATAAGCAAATCCAGTTTTGTCAGAAATGACCGATATTAGTTACATGTGTAATGCGCTACATAGCATAGCTAATGGGCAGCTATCAAACGTCTCTCTTAATTGTGCAAAGACTAGCCAAGCATTTGCAGACATCTCAGGTCTAACGCAAACGACGACGCGTTCAGGGTTCGAGGCAATGCTCTTTTATCAAACTGGCATTTCTTTAAAGAGTCCTCATTTAAAATCGAACAAGACGTATTTGGGGTCTGCTACACAATAAATCGGTGCACATGATTCAAGCAATCCCATGTTCATCATTTTTTTTTCCCCCCATTGATTTTGACATGACGTCCAGGCTTACTGCTAGTCTTGAATTGCTTTTTAGAAACCATTTGATGACAACAATCACTGCTGCAGCTCCATAATAAGGGTAATAAGATATCATAAGTACCTGGGGAACACTTTATGTCACACATGCAGTATAAATTAAAATCAAGCGAACACTAAAGTAATAAGGATTTACTCTGAGCACAGAACACAATTTATAATGACGTTATAAATGTCTCTTCAGTCATGACAACTAGCATCGTGACCGTCGTTACCGGTTAATACTTGAAGGCCATACGTAGTGTTTATCGTATTTTGCACATGCTGTATCTGAGGTTTCTCTTTCACTCTGACCTTGTTGGGTATTTAAATGTTTATATTGTTATTATCTCGCGTGTGATGATGATATTTCTATTGCGCTATGCCTATTTGGTATATTTTCTGGGACAAAAAAAAAAAGGTCATAAGCCATTTGACACGGCAAGCGTCAATTTGACTGTTTTCAGCGATTTTTAGATTTTCAGTTAGGGAAAAAAAAAATGAAAATACAGTTAAAAAGACTTCTTCAGCTACTGGATGGGTGCGAATTATTTTCATTGTATTAAAAAGTCATTGTTTATGTGGCAACAAATACAAGTAAGCCATGTGAGATTTGAATCTAATTAAAATACATTCCTGTAGTTGAAAGATATTCAATGTAAGATTTTGTTCATGTTTTGTATATTTAAAAAAAAAAAAAAACCCTACATTTTTATCAGTAACTTTTGCTTATTGACTGGATTTGTCTTTGCAATAAAAACAATTTAAATGTACAAAATAAAAGCATCAAATTACGTAATGTAAGAATGCATAGTATACCTTTAACGAAGCTTCTGGATGGTACCTACTTATGACTGTATCAACATTCGTTGTTTTAGCATTCTTACCTAAATATTCTATGCTAAAGCAACACTGAATGCATGTGGATGAAAAGCTCAAACGTGGTGAAGATTTGTGTTCTGGAAAGCGTAGTGATGTCTTTCTAAGCCTCTGATCCTATCCTGTTTTTATGTGGTCGTTGATTCTTTCCTACATGCTTTGACTTGAGAGAATAAAATCAAATCCTACTAATATTGTAAAGCAGTGGTTCTTTCTACTTTGAATGTTTTAACGTTCATATCATCGAGGGGGGGGGGGAGTGTTTACATTAAAATGGTATTTTCTTCTTTGCATGTTGGATGTCATAACCCCCACCCCCCCCCATTCACTGTATCCTATGCATTTGAATTTTTTTTTTTTTATTGTATTGTGATGTCTTGCATGTGCTCCATGTGTATATTAATCTGGATGGGGTGTATATAAATAAAGACGAATAAGTCTACATACTGAGTTACTCCGATGAATTACAACTAGAAGTTGTGCATTGACTGTCGAGGCCTGTAATGCATTAATGCACCGGTTATGAATGTACGAGTCCATATTGTGTATTTTATTCAGTAACCCAAACATTTCGAAACGTTTACTACGAGGACATGATGACCATGTGAAAGTGAAGATTTGCTGACTTGCCCATGTGCCTCTCTACTATGTTGTCTTAATTTAAACAGGGCCAATTTGTCAGGTCCCCATCCTCTAGCATAGTTATCCTGGGGTTAAGAGGAAGCTCTGTGTTTCTGAACGCTCTCTGTAGGACCTATGAGAGCGGGCGAGTCGTCAAGGTGATGTTTGTGTTCAGCCCTTTTCTATTAGGCACAGTGGTAATCATTAGACTGTGTTACTGACGGCTGTCCAGAGCAAAGGATTGTGGGGGTGGGACAGGTGGTTGGGGAGAAGGGACACAAATAATAGCATCGAGTAACTAAGTACAAGTACCACGACTTTGCTATAGCAACAGCACGGCACAAAACAAGCCACACAATGAGTGTGCATGAGGGAGGGCAAAGGCGCACTTAACCATGTCTCTTATGCCTGCTTGATTTATTTTCCACTTTGCTAGGTGTCCTTGTTCTTCTCAAAATGAGCTTCACTATTATGTACTATGTATACGTAACTTTTGTCAAGGCCGTTTATGCATTGTTTGTTTCGAAAATTTGACTTTCGTTACGTTGGACATGATGCTAAAAGTAAACTCCAGTCTTGATTAGCTTAATTGGTTTACATGTTTACGGACGAAACCTAATCGCTTGATATAAACTTTGCCCATACTTGACTAGCTTGGCTGGTTTTCATAGAGGTCGTCTGTATGCCCCATTGGCTGTTTTCATATTGGCATCTGGATAATAGATGCTTAAATTGTAAATATTCCAGCTTTGAGAACCTGATATTCGAACTATCATGATCTATGCAAGGCACAAGTACTCATTTTGCCCAGCTTCTCTCGAGTTCTCTTCTAGTCCCCACTTAATGTTTGTTATAAGCATAGCATGAGCGATAGCTCTTACGTAGTAGTATATGTAGAGTAGTTGGCCTCAAATGACAGTGGCATGTCAATAATGGCGTAAAGTTGAGGCTTGTGTTCGCTGTTTTTAATAAGAGGCTCTAACGTCAGTGATGACGGCTTTCTGCCTCTGTGTTTGCACAGGTTATCTCTGACTGATCATCACCGAACATCAGCCCTGCTTTTTTAATGCGCACAATTCCACTGATGTTCAACAGGCACACATTTCGTCTGGGTCTTACTGACTGAAAAAGTAAAAGCCTTGAGACTCTGGATAAGTAAATCAAGCTTGTTTGTTGGCACACTCCAGAAAGTCTTTTACTTTCACGGTAGCAGCCACATATCCTGAGGGAGTCATGTAATAGCAGGAGACTGGCTGTGCGCTTGAGCCTTTTTCCTACCAGCCATTTTTTCCCTTTCCTTTAAAGAATCCTTGTCGGTAGATACAATGCTTTATATGTATGCCGAAGAAAGACTATGGCTGGTAGTGCTTCATTTAGCAGGGCTAAATTGATTCTCAACTTGTACACCATAGCACCATTATTATTCCTTCCTGCACGGTTGCCAGCTTTGTTTGGAACTGCTGAATCAATGAGTTTCTTGATACGTCAGCTGGCTGCTTTGTTGTCAGTATGAATATACCTCTGCTCCAGATGAAGCTGGGCATATTATTTGAAATCTATAATACTCTTGCTGATGGATGGGTGAATAAAACCAGCCTCGATCCAGATGCTAATAGAAAGAAGCTTGTAATTGTAAGGTAAGATTTAGTGAAGGTAAGATCTTGTCAGAAAGAGGCGGAGTGAGTTTGTTCCAGTGAAACTCAATGCTGACAGGGTATGACGGGGTATGTCAGGGCGTGCTGCCAGAAATGAATTCTTGCAAACTGCATAATACCACCCAAGTGTCAAGGGACTGCTCTATCTGCTTATTATTTTCTCATATTATAGTCAGAGAACGTCTTATCATCTGCCAATTGCTGCTGAGCTTTTAACAGATTTTTTTAAAAAAAAACAAAAAAAAACCTGATATAAAACTTGAGCTTAGTCATCATTCATGGCCTTAACTATTTTACCTCATTTGGCTTTTCTTGGCTATATCCTAGCATGCATGGCCACTCCCTGTCAGCTAACTCTGCCTGGATGCCAAATCCTTGTGGTGAAGTCTTTCAGACTGACTACTGAATGGATGCTCTCTAAAGGATGCATTTCTTTCAGTTATTAGAGCAGACACAGAGGGAAGATTCCTTGGAAGAGACTGATTTTTATCTGTCTTGACTTATAACCACCTACTGCATTCCACAAAATTTCTAAACCCCAAATAGTGCTGCTTGAAGGACTTGTTGCCAGGGAACAAGATGGCAGCAGGTCATAACACACCTCCTCACAATGTTGTTCAATAAGATGCACATTTTCCTGGCTGCCTCTGTGTCAGTAAAAAGCATATACTAACCTGCAGCAACCTCCAGGACAAATGCTTTGGTCTCATCCTGGTGCCCAAGTACAGGCGTAAATCCATGTGCAGGGTTTTTTTTTTTAAAAAAAAAAGGATACCAGACACACATAATGCCCGAAGCTGTTTTCCTGATGTTACCACCTCGCCATCCACTCTGTATCTCACTCTGTAACATGTTCCAAATCTACTGAAACACAATTATTCCTCAAGGAGCAAGCAAGAAATGTTTGAATCCGTTTTACATGGGCAGTCCACATTCAGTTATGTGAACCAGTCCATTCACAATAGATCAGCATGTATTTCAAGATGCAAGGCAATGATATTTAGAGAGTAAGTTCTGTGCGAACGGTGTATATAGCCCTTTCGTCTCAGTGTGGTCATCTGTAAGCTCATGTATACAGAACGGAGTAAATAGCACTGCCTGCAAGTGTGTTACACCGCCCTGTGATGCAGCATGAGCACCAGTTCAAGAAGAACTCTTAGGTAGGAGTTGTTGAATAATACGGATGAAATAGGGACGTGGTTGGTGTGGACGCATGGCCTCTCACCCAGAAGCCTTTCTCTTAAACCCTTTCAGCTCCATGATGATGGATAGTTGATGAATATGCTGGGTGTTCATGAGGGTTTTTAGTGAATGATTACTAGAAAGAAAGGCGGTAACTATAACATCTACATTTTTACAGCATTGCCAAAAGATCACAGTGCTCAGGCCTGACCCATCAGGAACACTCCGAGCCATACAGAGGCTATAAAGTGTACGATGCTATTATTACTCGTGTCAGTCAAGAAAGCACTTGTACAGTCTTAAGGCTGAAGGGCAGGGGCTCAAGGAGTCTATTTGTGCATATGCCTGCTTTAACTGTTCTTAAAATTTATCTTAACAAATGCCAATAGCACAAATAAACATGTAGAAGAAATTATGATGATGAAATTGCATGGCCTGGAGTACAAATTCTACCGGAGGCTGCTGAGGAGCTTTATGTGTAATCTGACACATGGACCACTTACAGCTTGGCCATTGTGCACCAGCGTGAGAGGCCATCTGTGCGGCTGGCCACGGGCGGCCGCCCCCTTTCTCCCGGCACTCCCAGGTGTGACCGACCCTTTGAAGTGCACTGAGCATTGTGCCCACAACTGGAGTTGTGACCCGCAGACAAAAAGAGGGAGGACACCTAATATGATTCCACCACACTGTCCATCTGTATGCAAATGAGAGCATGGTGCCTATATGGGGACGGAGGAACCTGAACCAACTGCCCACTCGCTGTCCTGCAGGCCTTTCACGTTAGAAACAAGGGTCTATATAAGTGGATGGTCAAGTGGCTGCTCTGCTAATCATGGTCAGATGGTGAATATGAGCTGTGATGTGATCTGTGGACCGGTTCTTCTTCTACGCTATAATTAGTGTACGGCTCCTCTAGTTTTATAGCACAGCACAGCACACCCCATCCACAATCGATCGATCGATTGATTGATTTCCTGTATTCAATCCAACTCAAAGGAAAAAGCAAACATCAAAAATGACCAGATCGGATTCTCCTGTAGAAACGCTACAGAAGATTATCCAGGCTCTGATTTACAGTGGGACAAAGAACCTGCCATGAGAACACAGGCTCCTCTTTGCTTATCTACAGATATTTATGATGATTCACAAACCACTCTTCCCTGCCGAAGATCTCCACAGGGGCCGCCTCTCTCTTTAACTCTTAGTCTTAGCATTACGAGCTGATTCTCTGGCGTTCTTCATGTGCGCTTATACCCTTTCACTTATTGAACTCTCTCTGAACCACAGGACGGATGTCGAGCTCGGAACGGGTTAGGATAAAAACAAGCAAAGCCGACCGGAGAGCCACCATCGCGGTTCTGTAGTAGGATATCCTGGATGAGTGCATGGGACTGCTGTGGGGCAGCCAAAACATGTGGCGTTTCATACACGCAGTGTAGAAGAGTGAACGCCGTGACTTCTTTAGGCTGGTGTGTGAGATCATCCACAGGACGGACATCCTGTCTTACTAAAATTAGCCGTGTTCCGTGTGTGATAGTGAAAATACCATCTTAAGGTTTTGTCAAGTGTAGATGTTATGACTGTGTATGCAAGTTAGCAGGACAAAATAGCCCACAGATAAAAGATAATGGATTTCTCAAGAAGAGTACAAATCATGTTGTTTTCTTCTACTCGGCATGGTGAGAGTACCTTTACAGGAAATACGGAATCACACATTAACGGTGTGACGAGCTCTGCGGTTGCTAATTCACTCTTGAATGAATGTGATTAGAGGTTCGTCATGTTACTGACACTGTAGCGTAAGCATGTCTCGGTCTCTCTCCTCTACAGTGAGCTACATGAAATGTGCCTCATGAACGTTTAAACTAGAGCAAATGACATATCACAATTCTTCAACATATACAAACACTTCCATTTCACATCAAGCATACCGTTAGAGTAATTCCGTAGTACTAACAGGGATTGTGAGAAATAATAATACCGGATTCAGTTCTCACAGTTGAATGCAAAAGTGTCTGAGCCTGTGGCTTGGATTTCCAAGAGTAAAATGTACATGTATCCCTATACAACAATCTAAAGCATGAGGCAAAAGCAACAGAAATGTTCTATTTAAAAAATGTTAATAAATAAACAAGAAAAAACACTTTATTATTAACAGATGCCTAAAGTTAAGAAGCGTAGCCAAAGATTTGCCGAGCAATCTGTCAAAAAAAAAAAAAAAGAGTTTAAAACAGAAAGAACACAGGCGAACAGTACAACCTGAATACTAAAATGAATCATCCAAGAGCTCCGAGAATATGCTGAGAGCTTAGAGGCAGTTACAAAGGCAAAAAGTGTGGAGATGCAAGTTATGTAAGGAATAATACACGATGCTGTTACAGGAAAATAATCAATGATTAGCTTGTGTGATGTGTTACCATGTCACACCCCTCTTCATCTCCCTCCACTGGCTTCCCGTAGCTGCCCACATCAAGTTCAAGGCCTTGATGCTCACCTACAAGACCTTGTCAGGAACAGCACCCTCCTACCTCAA
>JAOUWY010000052.1:1777540-1791133 GCA_025728095.1 Prietella phreatophila | reverse complement strand
TGGTTTGTATGTGTTACAGAAGATGTTGT
The DNA here is from genome assembly GCA_025728095.1 of Prietella phreatophila. Taxonomy (NCBI): domain Eukaryota; kingdom Metazoa; phylum Chordata; class Actinopteri; order Siluriformes; family Ictaluridae; genus Prietella; species Prietella phreatophila. Next base: position 1,791,104 of record JAOUWY010000052.1, on the reverse strand, counting down.
GTGTGAACAGTTTGAAAGAAAGAAATGATATTGTACTGGAAATCACAAATCCCACCCCATGTATATGAGTCAAAGAAGGTTACAGAGCTTTGAAGATTTTTGCATTAGGTAAAGAAACCGGCGCTTCAAGGGTTAAAATTTTTTAAATGCATAAATGTTTGATAATTATGATCAGAATTGATGCTGGTCAAAATAAAATCAGTCAGTGAAAGTGGAAACAAAAAATCTAATATTTCTATGACAGATTTTTTTATTATTATTATTATTTTTTTTAAATCTGACACTGAATAAAAATATGAACGCATCAAAATTAATGTTGTTGTAATCATTGACATATCAAAGACTGTAATAATCAAAGAAAAAAAATTGCTTAGCATTTAGTATATATAAAATAATTACTATGTTTATTTTTTCATTAAAAAAAAAAACAACAACAAAAAACATATGTGACATTATGTAAAGAAACCAGCACTTAAAGGGTTACAATTCTGAAAATGAATAAATGTTTGATAATTATGATCAGAACTGATGCTGGTAAAAAATAAATAAATAAATAAATAAAATTTTAAAAAAAACCTGACGTCAGTGAAAATGGAAAAAAATATTAATTATATTTTTATGACCGTTTTTGGACATGAACATTTTTGTCCTCTATGAAGCTATGTGTAACTTTTTCTAATTGTCGCACAAGGGTTAAAGAGTACCTTGAAGAGCTTCTCCTGAAGCTCTATGTTGTCTGGTGGCAGGTGCTTTAGTCTGACAGCGATCTCTCTCAGATGGAGTGCGCGATCAGCAAGTCCATCCTCACAGCAACTCCAGCTCTAAAACAAAGCAGAGGAAATTGCTTCAGGATCTGGAAGGTACAGGGTACCATTGTGAATTTGCCTACCAAATACATACATAATGATTTAGCATAAAGATTACAATCTATCGGACATAGACCGTAGATTACAAAAAGGAGCTGACGTGTTTGGGAATTCCAACCTAATCACGCTATTAAGATGAAGAAATTCTCAATCACTGAACCTGTTATGAAATCTCCAGACTCATCTGAGCTCATGTACCTCTTTGAGGTTATTATAACTGGAGTGATCTCTGGTTCCCCTTGGATAATCAAGTGAGGTCATCGTTCCTGCTAACCATTTTCCCAAACAGAAGAACCAGTCAGAGCTGGTTATGCGTGAAATTGACTGGTACGTTGACAAAGTCATACCAAGAGCACTCAATATAGAATATAGAGCATATAGAATATAAACATAGCAAATTTACACATGGAAATGGGGTAAGAGTTCACTGAGAGAATTCTAGTGAGAGTTCTTCATGATGTTCATTAACATACCAGGCAGCATTACTATCATTTTACTATAATCTCCAAATAGCCATCATTTCCTATTACACTAATAGTACACCTTGAACAATTATTCATGGTCTGAATAGCTACATGTGTGAATTTAATCAGTCCAGCCAAATGGAGGTAGTAATGTTGTATATTTACACCTTATAAAATCACTTTCACACTTCCAGCAGGTCTAGAGGGGGACTCTATTCTAGAAACGAAGAAACGTACCGATGCTCAAAGCTGCTCCCACAAATCTACCATCCTGCAGTGCTGATTTCTAAACTCAACCGTAGCGTGCTTTAAAAAAAAAAACAACTTTACTTAAAGTTGTTGTTAATAAGGCTTTATGACAGCTACAGTACTTAAAACCTTCATGACAACTGGCATAAATCTACAGAAATCATTCATAAGCCGTATTCCTTATAAAAACAAACAAACAAAACAACAACAACAAAAAACCCACCACACTTTTGGTTTTTATATTTATTTATATATAAGATATAAGGTTGTGTTTTGACCCTTTCCAGACTGACCTACTGTATGACATCTGACTTTACTTTGTACTTTTAGTGTTTCACATAATGGTGAATATGTTAGATAAAGGTTTTATTTATAACTTATGGAAATGTCATGAGCACAGCATTGGCGCAGTACATCTTCTCTTAACCTTAAATAGAAGTTTCATGGATCAACATATTTAAATGAACGACAAAATGGCAAAAGCTCATCAAAAACTAATTAGATAAATCATTCCATAATTTGAATAGAGTCTTAGTGATAATGACATCTGTACAATATAGTTCAGAAAAAACTGTTAAATGCATAGAGAGATTATATCTAGCAAAATTGTGCAAATCTCACCCAACTAAAGGATATGCAGACATGTGATGATCATAGGTGTATTTAATTAAAATATGGAATTGCCAGTGGTCTTGCAAGTGGTTTCCGCTTCTAACAGGCTCATGAGTGAAACAGTGCAACATTATTAAAGGGATATTCTATCCTCTGCTTGCCACACAGTCGTAGAGAAATGCACTATAATGGAGTATATAGGTCACTGACAGCTAAATAAACCTTCTACACAAACCATTAGCTTGGCAGACTCATGCTTTTGGTGAACAAAGGATTCAGGGAGTCAGTGATGAATTTTGTGCATAGAGAGTTTAACCATTAATGAGGTAGATAAAAGCCCTGTCATTGTTTTTTTTTTGGTGTAATTTAGAGATATCTTTATAAATGTGTTATGTAAGAACCTGAATTGACTGAGCTCTGTTTGCTGCTGTAAAAAAAAAACAAACAAACAAACAAAAAAAACAACCTGTGACTTCATCACAGTACATTAATTCTGTATTAATGCTCCAGGTTTAAAAAATAAAAATACAACTTTTACACTTTAGCCATTGTTCATCCATAGAATGCCTGCATACCTTAATGACAGTTTCTGAGAGAACCTTCCTCTTCACAACCAGACTGTTACTTTGCTCCCAGGCTTCCTGCAAAGCCCCAATTTCGGCCTTCAGCTCAGCTTGTGTCTGGACATCCGCAAGGGATAAGATCTGTGTGTACACCTGCACAGTCTGGGTGTAGAGTTCCTCATGATCACTCAGCTTCTCCTGAGCCTGCTGTGGGAAACAAAGATGAAACTACTGCATTATTCTGCTAGAGAATTTTATTAATTTCCAAGGCATAGGAAACACAGGCAGCTGTCTGGTGTGCCATCTAGAGAGGGCACTTCAATTACATCTACATGCATTAAATGCACCACTATTGCGCTCCTTCCCCGCTCCCACAGTATGATAAGGAGCATTTTAACCCTAGCTCAGTTTTAAATGGGATGGGCAAATTCATTTGAGCAATAAATCAGCTGTGAATGTGTGAAACACATATTTTGGCTTTAACATTTAAAGTTAACATGAAAACCCAGCCACATAGACCCTTAAAACCTGTCGCAACACATCCTGTAAAGATATTTTGCTATAGACCAATTTAGATGCAAGACTAAGGTGGACACACTACAAATGATCCTGTACAGTCTTACCTCATAGTCCTGAATGGACTGTTGAAGCTGTTGAAAGCGGCAAGGTGCCAATCCAGCAGGTGACAGTAAAGGTTCTAAGCTCTTCAGAAGTCTCCAAAGTCTTTTCAGGCCTGTCCTATACAGTCTCCATTGTTCAGTTTGCTGCTCTAGGCACCTGCTACGCTGTTGAACCCTACTCAGTGTTCCCTGCCATCGCTCCTTCAACTGGGTCAACCTTTGATCTTTCCTGAACATCACAAAAACCAAGATGAATTCTTTAGAAAACAATGCTGGTCAAAGCTGCACACCTATTAAAGATGATTTATTTTCAAAATCTGATCTAGTGTCAAGCTTTAGTGTGGTTTCTTCAGTTTATTCACTGTGAAGAAGACTTTATTTCTAAAATGATGTTCAACATCAGAAACTACATCAAAAGAACATCTGAATAGAACCTAAACTCTGTCTTCAGACTTCACCATATCAATCACATCAGACTTTTTTATGGTTAAATAACAGCATGTTTTTTAAATTCATGTTTAATGTATTATTTTCTTAGATCATATACAGTAGATACTACCACACAATTCCATGTGAGTCAGCTGCTACTACAGAAATGATATTGCACTGGAACAAGTACATGAATATAATCCTATTGTTTGCATTACAGTCGTAAATACTACCAGAGCCGTGGTGTTTAACTGTAGTATAAACTCACTGATCTGGAGTTTCTTGTTGCCTTTACAGCTGAACAATTTGCTTCCATTGTTCCTCATATTCATCATGAAAGCTAGCTGTTATCAGCTAATAGCTATTTATAATGAATATTAATGAACATTGCGAGTCTGTGTATGAGTATTCATGAGTATAGAACATAGATAATCTTAGCAAAAAAGGTTGTTAAATACATATAAAAAGTTATTAAATACATAGACATATGACGAGCAAAGCTCACATGAAGGAAAGAAGTAAACATGGCTGACAACACGATACAGCACATTAAAAACACTTTTTTTTTTATAACTGGGTGAAACGTCTTTCTTCATTAATCAAATGTTCACTGTGATAGACACCCAGTTTTTAAGAAACAAACGGTTATGAAATTGCTATTCTGAAGCCTTCCTGTAAACCCTATATTTTTATAATCAATAATCTTTTGCTTTATTTTAGCATTTTAATGAAGAAATATTCCTGTCATCATGTGAAGTAAAAATGCAATGGATGAATTGTCTGAAGGAGTTCAATCAGTAAGTATAAAGTAGGTTGAGGGATTGTGCATCTCACCTTTCTTCTACCTGACTTTCATCCAAATGCCCCAATTCCTCACTGACCACAGCATCCAGGAGCTGCTGGCCAATCAGCACTTCCATCTTCAGCTTCTGAAGAAATACAATGACATAAACCTAAAATAGGGACCTAGGGATCTCCTAAAAGTTCGTTGATTTTGCTGATCAGCGATGATGACATAATTGCATCCTTGAGTAGCCAGATATTGCATCAAGGAGCAAGTCAAAAGTGTACACCAATAAAAACATTACTATTGCATCCTGACACTGCAGTGAGTGAGTGCACATAAAGTGCCCAGAAGATAAATAGAGAAAACAGACATCTAACCTGGTGTACAGCAAGCTGTTCTCTCACAGAAAAATCATTTCCTGAAATGCCACTGGAGAGCCCAGATTCCAATTTCTCCAGTAGAACCTTCAAAGCTTGGTACTTCTGCTGGAAGCTCTGATCACACAACTGTGCACTATACATTTCCCTAACAAAAACACAACTGTCACACACTACATCACAGAAAGGGCTATCACACATTCACAGTACTCTTATCACAGACTAAGAAGGTGCAAAAAAACATCTAAGATTTACATTTATTCATTAGGCAAATGCTTTTATAATCCTGAGTTCAGGTTACTGTCTATGTAGAGTTTCTCATGTTCTCTCACTGAGGACCTCGGATTCCTCCCACCTTCCAAAGAACATGCTGGAAAGTTTACTCCCCTAGGTAAAAGTGAGTGTTTGTGGAAGTGTGTTTGTGTGCATGGTGTCCCATCCCATCATGCTCAATCTTCTACTGAAGAGGATTGAATTAAACCCAACAGTAACTATCAGGCAGTCCTATGATTTGAGCATAGAATCTACCAGTCACTACCAATACCCCCTTAGATCATTTGAGTACATTGCTTTCTCACAAAGATAAATGAAACAAAATCCATGAAAGTGATGATCTATCTTTGCAACACACACCTGTGCCTGTTCATGGCCTGGGTGAAGACCTGCACCCAGTTTGTATTGAGGACCTGCAGCTGTTCAGCCTCAGAAGAAGTAAGTGCTAATCTGAGGCTCTGCTGATTCAGAGCTCCGAGGGCAGGGGTCAGGGAACTTAACTCCAAAAGGGCCAGCTTACAGAGCACAAGGAGAGAAAGAAAAGTGTAAATACACAGAGTGGAAGGGATTAGGTGAGAAGATCTGTATTTTCTAACATGTAATCTAATAATACAGTGCATTTGAAAATAATTCCTTTCTGGATCAAAAACAAGTCATTTTTGCCTCTGCAAGCTCTTTATAAAAAATTTACAGACACTCATTTTACATGAAATTATCAATATATAGACACATTTTTAAATAGAATTACATTCGATTTAAATTACTTCTATATTGCCTCATGAAGAGGATTACAAGAAAAGAAATATTAGGACAGAAATAAAGTCACATTTGTCGGGGTACTGGTCCAGATTTAAATTCTAACATTTAATGTTTAAGTAAGCTTGAAAAATCACAAAAGAATTACAAAAAAAATGCATGTTTGTTAGACATTTTACATCATTTTACCGGTTCCTTTAATTAGCAATAAACAAACCAAAAACTTCATCATTAATAAACCCTCAGAAATGCTACTGAACGTTCAAATGAAAGTTTATTTTGATGTCTTAATAAATTATTCGCATTATTATCCAATTATATTTAAACTGAATAAGCCTGCGTTCAGTATGTATACTAATTTATGTGGACTTATATTTACTTATTAATAAAAGATGTAAGTTCAAAAGTTGATAACTGTCCAGTAAGAGTTAACTGGTTCACCTTTAGGTTCTCAATGCTTGACAGGGAGGAAGTCAAGACACTTTCAGATCTTTTGAGACACTGCATTAGTGATCCCAAATCAGTACTGAAACAGACATGATCTTCCAGCTCCTCCTATGGGACATGCATATGTAAACAAGTGCACTTATCTATGTTTTTCATTGGTTTGACAATTTCTAGGCAACGCAGATCAACATTTGTGTTACTTTGGAATTGCAATTAAACCTGTTACCTGGAGTTGTTCCCGTGTTTTAACTAGTGCTTGGCTCAGATGCACAAGATCACGTGAGAGAAGCCTGGCCTCTGATTGGATCACAGGGGCTGCCTGGGGCTCTAACTGTACTATGAGAAGCTTAGAGGCCTCTATTACGTTTCCAACATTGGCCCGCAATGCTTCCAGTTTGTCCTCAAACTCCTGGTAAGATATAAAAAATTAAAATACAGAAATTTGAATGCAAAAAAAAATAAATAAAAAAATAAGTAGGGCAGGGAGCAATAATAAAATTTTTCCCCACTTTCTTAAGTCTGGAAATCTCTCACTGAAATCAAAACGCATGTTGTAATGACTAGAAAATTACCTTCAGCAACACAACACTACATCATTAATATGGGGGTTCATTTACATACTAATGATCGTGTCCATTTCATTTCAGAGACATTGTGTACACTGTGTAAATGTAATTATCCTCATTCCCATTTGGTTATTTTTAGCTTAGCTAGTAATGTTTTTCCCCTCAGAACTATCACAGAGTATCCTGTTTACCACCCCAGAGACCACTGAAATAAAAAAAAATAAATAATTAAAAAATCAGGTATTAGTCAGTACAGTCTCGCTTTTAGAGACGTATAAGCCTGTTTTCGCAGTCCAAAACAACATTTAGTCTCCCTGTTCTTCGAAGAAGTGCTAGAGAACCTGGAGGTATATTTAGTCCTGCAAGCAATGCCATGGTCTAACTCAGAACTCAATGTTCCCCAGGTTCAAAAGCAGACTAATACACCATATACCCAAAATCCATTACGTCCTTAAAACTCAAAGCTCTTTCAGTCTCCCTCCTGTTCTTTATCCGATGCATATAATTCTAAATGTTTCTATTAATATTCAATGTGTAAATTACGTTGTTTTTTTTTTTTACTTTTAAACATCATCATGCCTACTGGTGTCTATAGAAAAGAAAGTGTTGTTTTCCCTCATGTGATTGTGGTGTAGTTGCTTCTGAATCACTCACACTGATGTTGTTGATCCTGCTTTGAAGCAGCTCTATGTCATCCTCCTGTTTTTTTGGAAGGCTCAGAAAAGCCTCACACTGCTCCCAGTAATGGGTCAAATGCTCAGAGCAGCCCTCGTATAGCAGCCTGTATTCCTGCCAGAGATGCAGCACCATTTGCGCCTTCTGCAGCTCCAAACTGACGTCACGAATCAAAGCTGCCCACCTGATACACAAACATGCAGTACAACAGGCTATTTCACTTTACACTAGGAATGTAACCAAATATGAATACATTATTGTACAGATAATGCGTTCTAGATGGACACAAATACAGACGCAAGTAGGAGGTCCACTATATTTTAAAGAAAAAATGTCATGTGAGAGGGAGATTATTACTTTTACGCAGGCGTGAGCGAGATGTGAGATAAAATGTAAATGTGCACTTACATAGCGCTTTTATCGAAAGCGCTTTACATTGTGTCTCATTCACCCATTCACACACACACACACTCACACTCCAATGGTAGCAGAGCTGTCATGCAAGGTGCTAACTTGCCATCGGGAGCAACTTGGGGTTCAGTGACTTGCCCAAGGACACTTCGGCATGTGGAGTCACCCGGGCCAGGAATCGAACCGCCAACTCTACGATTAGTGGACAACCTCTCTACCAACTGCGCAACCAACTGCGCCACAGCCACCCATATGACCACAATATGGCTTAAATAACGTGTGGTGGCAAATAATAACTCCTCACACACCTCTTGAGTGATATGAGGTTGAGGAACAGCCAGAGCCAGATTTCACAGACCATTCTTGTAGTGCTGGAATTTCTAGATCTGGGTCCTTGGAGTTGCTTCAAGTTCAACAAGCTACATCAAAACCACTTAGAAGCACTGACAGGTGACGTGAATAACACTGATTATCTCGTTACAGTAGCAACTGTTAAGGGGTGGGATTAGTCCGTGAACAGGCAGTTCTCAAAGTTTATGTGTTGGAAGCAGGAAAAATTGGCAAGCGTAAGGATCTGAGCGACTTTGACAAACGCTAATTTATTATGGCTAGACGACTGGGACAGAGCATCTCCAAAAGGTCTTGTGGGGTATTCCTGGTATGCATTGGTTAGTACCAACCAAAAGTGTTCCAAGGCAGGACAACCAGTGAACTGATGACAGGGTCATGTACACCCAAGGCTCATTGCATGTGGTGAGCGAAGGCTATCCCATCTTGTCTGATCCCACAGAAGAGCTACTGTAGCACAAATGTAGGGATTTTTTGGGGTTGTTTTTTTTAGCACAAATTGTTAAAAAATGTAATGGCCATGACAGAAAGGTGTCAGAACACACAGTGGATTAGAGATTGCTGCACATGGAGCTGTATAGCCGCAGACTGGTCAGAGTGCCCATGCTGACCCCGGTCCACTGCCAAAAGCACCTACAATAGGCACTTGAGCATGAGAGGTCGACCAGGGAGCAATGGAAGAAGGTGGCATGGTCTGATGAATCACGTTTTATTTTATATCATGTCAACAGTCAGATGTGTGCGTCTCTTAAATGGGGAGGAGAAGGCCCCAGGATGCACTATGGAAAGAAGGCAAGCCAGCAGAGGCAGTGTGATGCTCTGGGTAATGTTCTGTTGGGAAACCTTGGGTCCTGGCATTCATGTGGGTGTTACTTTTAGATATACTACCTACCGAACCATTGTTGTAGACCAAGTACTGTACACCCCTTCATGCTCCGTCCTCTTTCAGCAGGATAATAAAAATTGTTCAGGAATGGTCTGAGGAACATGACAAATTGTTGACTTGGCCTTCAAGTTCCCCAGATCTCAATCCGAAAGAACATCTGTGGGATGTGCTAGACAAACAAGTCCAATGCATGGAGGGCAAATCTCGTACCTTAAAGGACGCCTGTTTAACGTCTTGGTGTCAGATATCACAGAACACCTTCAGAGGTCATGTGGAGTCCATACCTCAACGAGTCAGAGCTGTTTTGGTAGAATATATATGGTATATGAATTGTATTCTGTGAGATTTCTCCTGTTCTCCCTCAAAAGAACAATCGCAACAAAAAATAATATGGATTACAGAAAAAAATTACTATACAGATCACTGTTTAGAGGAGGAAAACATACAGTGCAAAAATACACTGATCTGTACTTGCATTATAAAAGTGTAGCGTATTCATTAATAGGTTTAGAAACCTAATATGAACAGAGGTGCACAATGTTCTCTATGTGAGATAGCACTGGCAGATTTACTGTTTCCAGGAACTAGCATCCCCCATTGGTCGCATAAATTAACATGGCAAGAAACTCTGCAGAGTGAAAGTGGGCTGAGTGAACGAGGGGAAATGAAAGAACAGAAAAGCAACTTCAAATGACCGAATATACTTGATACATTACAACAACAGGAGCTTTAGAGCTTAAAGCTCACAAACAATTTTTGTTTCTTCAGAAAAATGCATTGCTCTTTTGTCATGTTTGTGGGCAGAGTTAATTCTAGGTGAAATTCATGATTTTTGTCCACATAATGGCAAACTGAGGCATGCCTTGAGGTGCTCTTGTAGATTTTTACTACTGGATTGTACAGACCTTAACATGTGAACCTAAAACATTTCCTTCATCTTCCTCACCATCTCACTATTAATGATTAAATGGCACCCCATAAGCGTCACCTACTGGCTGATGTATGGTCAAGTTCAACATTGAATTTTCTGAATGGACTAGAGAACAGGGTTTTTATGCAATGGCATGCATTGTTGTGTGCTGGCTGCCAACTATTCTCATTGAAATGGCAACAGGTTTATTTTTGACTGATTCCAAAAGGTCCTTATGGCACGTCATTCTATTGTAGAGTCTCATCATTGTCCATGGTTTTATCAGGTTAAATGCTGTACAATAACCTCCAAAGCTACATAAAGTGGCCCAAGTGGAAGAGACCATGCTGTAGAATTGGCTTACTGACCGTGCTTTCCCTTGATCAAATTCATTAGACAGAAGTACTGCTGCAGCAGGGTGGATTTTGTCTTTCAGTTTTAAAAAAAGACTATCCAAGTTTGTCCAAGTCTGCTCCGATTGTTCTCCCTCCATCTGAAGCTCCTGTGCAGAAGAAACAGCTTCATACCACTAATATTTAGAGAGATATTTGGAGTTTCTCAAACATCACACCTTAAATAAAAGCTCAAGTTTACTCCTAGATTTTATTCACTCATTCTTTCGTAACATATGTGGCAATTACATTTAAGAAATACGGTTTAGTCACTCACCAAGTAAACTTTGTTCTTACCTGAAGCTGATGTACATGTTCTTTGCTCTGCTGCAATGACAACATGGGGATCTTGCTGCATTCCAGCTTATAGGTCATGCTGACAGAGTGCAGCGCTGCATCCCGTAGTGCTGCATCCAACTGCACCCACTGCTCCTTCAGCCTGACCAGAACAGCCCGAACAGCACTCATCTACAGCAGGAGAGATCATGAGTTATGACAGCAGTCGAATATCTAACTCCATCAGCATCCCACATGAAGATCATATCCCGACCTGTGAAATACAATGGATATCCTGCAAAACGCCAAATTTTCTTTTGCAGAGTTCTCTATTTCCTCTTTCAAAGATGTCACCATCGACAACAAGCAATAACATCGACAATAACAATCAAGAACATCAAATAATAATAATAAGCAATAACATCGACAATAAGACACACGAGTTTAAAATGCTGGTGTAATGCTGAATTATTCCCAATTTATAAGCCAACATTTTCAAGTCTCACACTCCTGTTTTTTGGAGTGATCCTATTTCAATATCTAAACTAAATACAAGACTTTTTTTTTTGTCTATACAGATTACAACTCAGATATGCCTAGTAAAAGTGAATCACTGACACTGCACAGATAATCACACAGAAATCATTATACAATGAACTGAATAAAGGTCTCACAAAAAAGGACACAAGAAAACACAATTTGTTCACACATCACAAAACACAATCAGTCAGCTGTCAATCTATAAATAAAGTTGCAAGTAAAATGTAAAAGTAGCATCTATAACTGAAGTATAATTTTATGGCTCCTGATTGGTGTGACTGAAAAGCATTTGCCTTAATACTATGATGTAACTGGATGGTAGGGATGGCATACTCTTTATACCCTATCAATCACAGAGATACTAGCCAATCTTGGGTGTACATGTATATGGAAGACAGCAGACAGCACTTTCCTTTGAGTGTGTTACTCTGTGCTGTGACACAGCATGAGCAGCAGTTCCAAAGGCTGTGATTGGCTGGCATCATGTTTCTCGGCGGAAGCATGTACTAGCTTTCACCCTCAATGTTCCATGTGTGGTGTCGGAAAATGACGCACCTTTTGCCTTAGTGTCTGGCACTGTTCACTGGTGCTCTCCACCTGCGAGGAATATGTCTGATCTCCTGGGTGCTGGCCATCCTTCAGCCCTAACATGTTTAGATTTCTCAAATGCAGCAGCCCAGTGGATTTTAGACCGAACTGTTCCTCCTCCTCCTGCAAGCAAATGATTAAGTTCCTCTATGGTTCTGCATAATTGCACAATTTACTGATCAACTATTGTTTTAAAAAGTAGTTTTCTCAATGCTGTTGATTAAAATGTAGACCTCAGAATCCTTTAAAGCTTGCTGTATCTGTGTCCAGCCAGCTGGCCTCTCATTCACTCTCATCTTCTTTTCCTGCACTAAGATCCAACTGTGGAGTCGCTGCAGACGTCCCTCTCTCTGTGCACAGTCCTGCTTTTTGTGTTCTATTTCTCGCATCTGGAGACAAAAAGTATTGGCATTGTGCTAAGAGCTTCATTAAACATAACCAATGAGAAATACAGATTCCACTCTCAGGATGAAATCCCTACCTTGATGTCAATCTTTCTCTGTAGAAGGACCCAATCGAGATTGAGAGCTCCCAGTTGCTCAGCAAGGGTCAAACGCTGATTACGATTGGTGGCGTCATCCACAAAGCCTGTCTCTTCTACTGAGTGGTTGAGGAAGTCTATACATGGCTGCTGGCTTGTCATTTCTGCTTTACCGTCCTGGGGAATACCACCAATGGTTCTCATAGTGCAATTATGAGACTACACACTGCATTTAAACCATTACTGCTACTAAACTAATTGTTGCTGTTTACAAATAGGGTCTTGGAATAAATGGGACTGAATTAAAGAAAAGATCAATATTCGGAATAAAGTGATACCATCAGACGCTGCAGAAGCATGGTGAGTTCGGTAGAGTTCAGGGCATGATGCTCTCTGGAGCTCTCCTCTTCCAGTCGGCTCTTCATTTTCTCCAGCCAGGCAGACAGATAAGCCCTGACCTCACTCTGGCCTCTACCGGTCAGCAGCTAACATGGATGCAGAGCACGAGGATAAAATACAGAAACATTAGACAGAGAGTAGAATGATTCTGAACTGTACACATACTTAGCGAAATACATGTTGGTCACAAAAGCACTCAAAGTGGAATTCTGTACAGTAAAAGACTTATGAGTAACACTTTATTTGAAGGGTACCTATATAGTACCTTTATAACACATTCATAAGCATTGCATGAATATTATATAAAGTCTAATGGCTTGCGTCAAAACATGTAAAATTATATTGGATGTTTTATGCAACTTCATCGTTACATGGAAAAGAAAACAACAAACATTAATTATCAGTATGAGTAGATCGATTGAGATGTGTTCCTGGGACTTCATAATAATACAAATGGACTGAGCATTAAATTCCATGTTCCTACATAGACACAGTAATAAAGTATTGGTGAAAAATGTCTGCCATCTTACCTTTTGTAAGGTGTATTTAAAGACATACAATAGATATGGATATGTAAATAAATAAAAAGAAGTACTAAGTGTCAAAGGCAAAGGGAAAGAGATGGTTGGGGGGGGGGGGGGGGGTTTGT
>JAOUWY010000052.1:1764996-1775914 GCA_025728095.1 Prietella phreatophila | reverse complement strand
TATATATAAATATAAAAAATGTGGTAGCATATTAGCAGTATACTTGATTAGTGTTTGTTTACTTCGATGATTTGACTGCAAAGAAAATGCACTTTTCTATAATGCAAGTCGATGTTTTCTATCGCTGTTTGTGTTTAACGGCTAGAAATTCCTGGGCTAAAAATATCTGAATTGTAATTACAAATAAATAATTGTAAAATAATTGAACAGGAATGAAAAATAGCTGTGTTAACTCATTATTTTCAATATTAATAAATGGTACTTTTTTAATTCCTATTTATAAATATATTATTTATTAGTATTACTATTCTTGCACATCAGGATTGTTCCGCTCCATTTAATGCAGCCTGAACTGCATCCAGCTGCTAGTTCTACCTCCAGTGTAATGTCAGTTACAACCGAGCCTACAGTTTCTGCTTAACCTGCAATACTTTTGTATACGAGGATGGTTGTGTTGTCTTGTCTGAGATGTTTGTTGAATCTATCGTGTTCTGGCCAATCAACAAGAAAAGTTCCTGAGGCATGGAAACATAAAATGTACATATCGAATAAAATGCATCTGATTTTGACCTGTCTTGGATGCTTCTTCTATGGCATCCTTGGGGGGCATGAACTGCACAGAGGTAATTTACACCATCTAAATTGGGAGCCCAGAAAATCTACTTCATCAGCCTTGCAACCCGACTCTAAATATGAATAAATTTCCCTGCGTAAATATTGATGTAACTTTTGGACTCGGATCGCCGACTCCGAATACAGCCATATATCGGTATGTAAATGTGTGCGTGTGTTGCATTCCAGCGGGAGTACCAAGTTACTATCTTCCAAAACCTTATCCTGCTTTAGCGCTATAACGGTCTTCTCACCTGATCTGAAATCTGAAGAACACCACGGCTGTCGGTGACGATAAAGTTTGAAGGGACGACTGCGAACGCGTCGACGTTCACACAGCGGCATCGGTTACACACCCGCGATTTCATTATTTTCTGACTCTGTGAATTGGACTTGACGAATGAAGTGTGTAACTTGTCACAACTCAAGAAACTTGCTTCAGTCTTGTTGATTTGCTCTCAAAAGCTTGGAAATATTTCAACATGGTTTCTGTATTGTTAGCTGCAGGGTTGACGAGTGTACTGACTGGTGAATCATGGCATAATGATTGACACGTGGCTCAGCCAATAAAAACAGCTGAGACATTGGAATTAGAAAGGCTACAGGTTGCCATTTAAGAATGCATTTTTGATTCTCTCACTCCCCCCCCCCCTTACCCCTCTCCCCCCTTGAGGACTAAGGGATGAGAATAAAGCTCAGCATAAATCTATTACTGATGTCCAATAGGCACTGCTCACCTCTATGCATGAGTCAATTGGGCTGAGAAATGAGCTTCCGTAATTGTGGGGAACGAAATAATACAAGAGCATTCAAAGCGGCTGGGAGAACATAGAGTTCCACAGACATGGCAACAGCCTATCCAAGTAATTTGATTTGGAATAGAGTGTGCTGAAAAGGGTCCCATGCAACCCACAGCCAATGAATCCATCACAAAGAGAAGGCCTTTCTCCCCTATCTCCTTCATGCCTCATGTACCAAAGCTGCTTGTACTAGTTCATCTGAGGGCTTGCCAAATAACTCGTCTGAACAGGACAGACCTCCTCATGTCCTCCATATCATCAAGTCTAATAAGTTTGGCACAGACAGAGATTAACATCACCAGATAAAAATGCAATAATGAGAGGTAGGCAACCATGAAGGGAAAGCAGGGAAAGTATAACTAGGTAATCAAGTTGTCAGTGTCTGTTGAAAGTGGGATTTGTGTGAACAATCTACATTTGTGGGACTTTGTCCAGATAGTAATTACAGAAATGGGATTTTGCCCATTCTTCCTTTGAAAATTTTAAGGAGTACATCTTACCTGGTAAGCCTGCAGCCGGTCTTGTAGGTGTGTTTCAGTTTCTGAGTTTAGGTCATTACTGGGCATTGCTGCCTCCAGCTCTTCCAACTGCCTCCTCAGTTTCACTCTCATCTCTTCAAACCGAGTGCGTTCCTGCAAGGACGTTTATATCAAAATGACATTAATTACATAAAGTCAGATTCACCTGGCCTTACACTATTGAAAAGTTGACAAGTTAGTTAGTTAAATATTGTTTAAAAAAGTATGTTTTAAGTAACATTAATTCACTCATTCATTCATTAAGACTATAAATTCTCACAAAAATCCCTGAATTTTCTGCGCAATTTGGTTATTTGTCAATTCGTACCAGCTAGCTCTCCGCTAAATTTTCCTCCTTTGGCTCCTGGCCTCAGGTGGCTGTAGCATAAACAAGATTCAAACTTGTGCTATTCTAATGATAAAGTAAATGCTTTTCCGTTGTGCCATTTAAGAGCCTAGTACAGTTAGTTACTCTTATGAACAACATGAGCATCTATGAGCAAATGGGGCCTCTGAATGCTAAACAATGCACATGTTAGGAAGGTTGTAGAAGAGGACCCAAAATAAGGAGGAGGGGGTCCTCCTCTATGAAGTCCATACAATATTTCCCACTTCTACCTTAAATCCATGATATATGTTAATGTAATCCATGAATTATTTTCATCTAAACCTTAAACCTAAACATGTGTACGTCATATTTATATCTGTTTAGAACGCATTATGTGTTCATTCTAAATAGTGTATTCATATTTACAAGGTTACATCCCTACTCCGTAGGTACCTCTAAGTTGTGCTGTATGTGAACTCCTTGTCCTAAAGCCTGCAGAACCAGCTCTGACACCAACTGCTCAACTTCTTCTTGATCTTGCAATGGTCCTTCTGGTATCTGCTTGGATAGATGCTGGATCATCGCATGGTACCATCTCAACTCCTTGAAGTACCTCTGTCAGAACAATTATTAGACTTTAAATGTCAGGTAAATTAAATGATTGACTGATTTGAACCCAATGTGGACCATACATATAAACCTTAGGCAGTTACTACACTGGGGTCTGGTGTGAGGCCTAGATATTGGTCTAATGTGAAAATACTGACAAGGTTGTTTCAATATATTTTCTGCAAATTTACACAGGCTGAATGAAACTAGGCAGCGTGAGCTTTGAGTTTGAGACCTGTGAGCTATACTGTAATAAGATTACTAGGTTGATAGATGCACATGCATGTGTGCATGAGTATGTGTACCTTGTGTCCTCTGAGAAGGCTCTGGAGTTGGCTGCAGCTGTGCTGATGCATGACCTGGCTGTGTTGAAGTCGCTCGGAGCCCAGCTCCAAAAGATCCCTCAGGCCCTGTACATTAGCCTGATAGCAGCGGTGTAGTGCTGAAACCTCTTGTCCTGTCCTCTTGTCCTTTCGCATGGAACTCCACACCTTACACTGCACACCCTGAGAGCACAGCACAAGAGGATAGATTAGTCAGTAATATTATGATTACCTTGTGCTGTAAGTGAAGAAAAGTGTCCACTACAGGATATTTCCCTTACTGAAGTGGGAAGGAGAATGACAATGTACCTGTAGGCTGGACAGATCTCGAATGAAGCTGGTTGATTTACTATGCTGTGCTCCTTTGGCCTCCAGTACAGATACTGGACTTTCAAGCAGCTGATCTGCAATCTATATGAATAGAATGGAATAGAAATTACTCATACTGAAGACTTCTACAACACTGCAGGTGCTTGTCAATGACAAACCTGAGGCTGTGGAGTATGCCCTAGCTGCCTACTCAGAAGCTCCATTTGCGATGACAAGGCTCTCTGAATGGAGGATATGCAGCTACTGACTCGCTCTAGACAGGAAGTTGCATCTGAGACCCCAGAGGCAGTGATTTCTGGGCCCATACTGCTTATCATACTGCTTAAAGAAGCCAGCTCTGTTGACAGACACTGAGAAGTAGAGTGGAGTCAAACTACAGTAATATGATAATAACACTTTCAGAAGAATATCTACCTGAGATGGTATCATGCTACCTGATCATTGAGCAGATGAAGCTGGCTGGTCTCTCGATTTTTCTCTGATGGAGAATGAAGTGTGTGTGTGATTCTGAAGAGTGAGTGACTCAGACCAGTCAAGGCCTCAAACAGCTCAGATAGAACAATAACAGCCTGAATGGAATCATCAAAGTTTTGCAACAGATGAATATAATCGCAAATCTAATGCAACAAATGCAATCAAGTGTAAGGTATGCAACTAAGACCCAATCCAAATGATTGTATGTCCCCTTAATGAGGTATAATTTAAGACTTTGTTCTTAGCTCTATGATGGGATAGTCTCAAACTCACTGGAGTGGCCAGGGTGAGTCTCTTATGATAGATAAGCTGAAGTCGCTTAGTATTCCTATTTATTTCCTGGGTGATAGAAGATCCAGCATCACTAACCACTTCATCCTCAGCTATATTTTTCACCTGTAGAGAAATACAAAAAGTAATACCTTAGCTCCACAACAGTGTTTTTTTTAGTTAGTACAAACACAGTTCAATTTGTGCTCATGCTGGTTTATGACATATTAGTCTGTTTGTCTAGTACAAATAAGTGAAACTAATACTTTTTATTTTTGTTTTCTACTGTGGACCAATTCAGTTTAACACTGCATAATTTTAAGCAGACCTGAAAAAAGCCTTTCATTTATTGGATAGGAAATGTAAACAAATCTTTGTAGACAACATGCGGTCCACGTCCCTCAAATTGGTCCAATCAGGGTTCAATTGTGTTCTTACAACAACCTAACCAGACTAGGGTTCCACACATTTAGAGTTTTTCTATAGGACTAACATTGACTTCTGATTTAGTTCTGTCCTGCTCAGTGTTTATTGAGTCAAGCAGAAGGTCTAGTCTCGGAAGAAGTTGAACCCAGGTAACTTCCATCTCCACTGGCTGCTGAGGAACATACAGACTCCCACCAATGGATCTAAACACAGAGAACATGAATTGTTGTTTATGTGGTTCCACAGTGTTCTACCTTTCTTCAGTTTGTTGGAAAAATAACCAAGCAACCATGTAACAGGTTTTCAAAGCAAGGCAAGGACTTGGTTGGAAAGGGAATAGATTGGTGTCATACCCTGTTGGTTTCTCAGACTGCGCCTGGTTCTCCTGCTCCAGATCAGAGCTACTGCTCTGGCGAGCAATGTCCTCTACCAGATCTCTCTGCTCTTGTAGCTCGTTCTGCACTTCCTGCTGTAGAAGAAGCAGAAGAAATAGATTACTTATAAATTTGTAATTTCTGTAATTAAAGTATTCTACTATAAGCAACGCAGTACATGTTAATGTCTTCGTATATTAGAGATATTATATGTAATAGATTAGTGTACCAGCATGGTATCCTCCAGATGAGTAGTGTTTGTGTCCAATATTGGCACTGCAGCCAAGAAGGAGACAGCACTCTGTTGGTCTTCACTGACTGCAGATTCTTTCTCTATAGGTTTGAATTTGGACTCTTCCAACATTTCCTGAAGGTCTGACTCCATGTCTACAATCTCAATGTCTTTACTAACTAGTCCAGGTGTGACAGTAGATGCCCCAATCTGCTCTGGATTTAGTCCTGGTTTGATGTCCTTCAGTGTTTCCTCAGTCTCTTTACTAGTTATTTTAGCTGGTATGTTATGTTGCACAGCAGGATCAGTTGTCAGAGGTATTGATGCATCAAGATATTGTGGACAATCAGTGGCAGATACAGGACCAGCATCTTTAGCAGCTGACTCACATTTAGATGAAATACCATTTTCAGGTTTAGTCTCAGTTTTCAAAGGTACAGACTCCACTGACGTTTCGATTTCTTTAGGAGGTGAGTCCTGTAAATTGGAAAACTGAATTTCAGATGTGAAAGCTTAGAGCGCAAGGCTCTCTGAAATATATGAATTATTATTCAATTAATGCAATATAAAGAAGAAGGTAACCTGTACCTTAGTGACAGACACTTGGACCACAGTGGAAGCGGTGGTTTCAGCAGAAGCTTCATGGACTGGAGTCTCATCTGGGTCCTGGTATAAATGGAATAAAACAGTAATAGATTGTTAAAAACAGACTGGAAGGCTGAAGATAGAGCTCTTGAAGAGTCTCCTGTGTCCAGGAGAGCTGCACAGCTGAATCTGACAGCTCCAAGCAGTTTTTTTTTTTTCATAGAGCAAATTACTGTTGTATGTGCAGTCTACAGTCAGATAATGAAGGAAAATGAAACACTAACAAAAATGTTACTCAGTTGCCATTTATTACAAAATAATATAGTAATTAAAACTGAGACTGAAGACTTTGCACTGAAGTCTTTTAATATGAGCAATTCAGTATGACTTTGTACCTGATTGTCACAGACTGGACCAAGAGTAATAATTTAGCAATAAACACAATCAATGTAGAAGATTTTAAATCAATAAGTCTTCAAGCTGGTTGTAATAAAATAGTTTACCAGTGCTTTGTCCTTCTGAGATACAGCGTCTGTGTCCAGTGTAGAGACTGTAGTCTCAACTGCCTTATGGTCCACACATATAATATTTTCTTCCTCAGTAGGTTTGGATCTGGACTCTTCGACTCGCTCAGTTAATATTTCGTGAATGCCGGACTCAGTACTCATGTCCACAAAGTTGTTGTTTTTGCGAACCGGTCCATGCTTTACAGCAGA
Organism: Prietella phreatophila; assembly: GCA_025728095.1. NCBI lineage: Eukaryota > Metazoa > Chordata > Actinopteri > Siluriformes > Ictaluridae > Prietella > Prietella phreatophila. The sequence continues at coordinate 1,769,317 of JAOUWY010000052.1, read as the reverse complement.
TGTCCCTATCTGCTCTGGTTGTAGTTCATTTTTATGCGTCACTCCTTCTGCCATCTCAGTTGTTTCTGTATATTTAATGTCCTCAGTTTCTTTAGTTGGTATTTTAAGTTGCACAGCAGGATCAACTGTTAGTGGTAATAACATCTCTGGAGTTATCACAGGCACATGAGCTGTACCATCATCAGCTGACCTGCTGTTTGATATATTTGAAATAGCTTGAAGCTGTGTAGGTAAAGTAACACTTCCTAATTTGGTCTCCACTGGCCTTTCTGTTGCTCCAAGTAAAGATTCCTGTAGATTGAAGTTTCAGGAGTTAAACTAAGAGCACATAACCCAGATCTCTACAAGACAGGTATTAATATTCAATTCACACATTTCATGTGAGAACTACCTTAGTGACAGACACTTGGACTAGAGTGGTAGCACCAGGATCTTCACCCAATGAAATTTCATCTGGGTCCTGGGTTTAGGATGAATTAGATGAAGTAAGTAAAGCAATACAATTGAAACAGGTTGCTAGAACAGGAGAATATAGATTGGAGAATCTCTGAGGTGGAGAATACTTCAGAGAGATGAGCTGAACAGTTGAATCTGACAGCAACAGTAATTAGAATCACAATCACTGGTGTAAGTGAGGGAAAAAAACACCACCACCACATACAACAGTATTCAAAATGGGTCTCGGCATATATTAAATTCAAACAGTGATACTCAAGAAGAGATCATTTAAAGGGAGGCAAAGGAAGGCTGTCTGAAAAGATTTTACAAATTCACGCATGGCCTTAAAAAAGTAGCATCATCAATGCTACTCTGCTATTCTGCTTACAGTATATTAGTGATAAATCATGTACAAATCATTTTGTTGAAGAAATGTAATTTGTTCAAATGTAATATCTTTTCTTAAAAGATGGAAAAAAGTCTGAGAGTCCACAACTTTTTTTAAACTTGACAAAAACAAATGAATACAAGGGATGTGCACGTATAAAGAGAAAGACAACATATATACGTCTGATTGTTAGCTAAGCAGGAAGAGACATGAATATAATGTTTTATTTTGTGTACCCACGTAGACAGAACATAAGCATAAAAAACGCCGACTGAGACTTGGATAGAGTCTAGAACTTGCAGTGAAAAATTGAAGGCTTCTAGGAAGTGAAAAGCAAGTCTGCAATTTAGTTAGGTGTGGCGGAGAAACTAGAGCCACTCTGCACAACATAAAGAGTGATGTTTCCTGTACCTCTGGACCACTGCAAGTGAGAGTCTCAAAGGATGAAGAGTGACTGCCTTCATCCTCATAATCATCATCATCCTCTTCCTTTGAGTATGTTGTGTCCATAGGTACCTGCTTGACAGTTCCAAGAAATTTTTTTTGTGGCTAAAGTTTAACTGCTTCACCAACCTCAGTGTCTTACATTTTTCCCTAAGCTAAAATATCTCATCATTTGAAGTCAATTCACAGAAATTGTTCTGCTTTTTGAGTTTTTGTGATTGCACTTGATTTGGATTTGTCTATTCAAAGCACATCTGAGAATATCGGAGATGTGCTTAGCTATGCATTCTGATTGAGATGTGTGACACTGGGTGCTGAACTCACCATCACATCCTCAGAGCAGTGAAGGGAAAGACTGGACACCATTCCTCCATCAGTGGGAGAGATAAGATCCACAGAGTGACCAATAGCAGCCTAGGAGAAAAAGACAGCTCACAAGGTTTATTATATGAAGCAAAGTAGGACAAAATCACATCAATTTTAATAAGTAATATGTGTACTCCAGCAAATATTCTTAATTCCTACAGATTTCTTGTCACTAAACTTGTTCCGAGCTTCATTCCTCTTATTCCCACAGACATAAACGATTTGAAGTAAGATTTAGAATAACATGTCACTTTAAGCATTGAGACATTTTATGTACTTTCATCAGATGATGTACCATGGCCCGACATGTCAAACAGAGCTAAAGGTCATGAGGAACATGGTATATTCAGATATTTGTTGATAATGGACTTGGAGCTATTAATATTTAAAGAACAGACAGAAACACTTTGGCCTGTAATTTCTAAATGTTTCTTAACAATGATTATACCAGATATTACATACCAGGTTCCCATTATAATTTAGTAATTATCATTGCTGTAAGAGATGTGCTTCACTGAATCTCTTCAATCACTCATGCATTAATGGGTGAAAAACATTATTAAAGCCCTCTGGACAGGGCTTTCCAAAGTGCTTTCATGTACGATAAGAGACTCAAACACTACCCGCAGCTATAAAACTGCCAAGAACAGAGAAATGTGGTTTAAAGGTCTGAGCTAATGCCAACAGATAAACATAGTTAACATAAAAAGTTATGACCTTTCAGAGCTTCATTATCATAGAGTGTTTTATATTCGTCAGAATCTGTAATAATGGGCTGAAATTACTCCAGTGACTTAACAAGCTTTTGGAAGAGGAACTGTGGAATTGTGCAATATAAATTTTGTATGCAATTAAATATTGTTTTTTATATCAATCTCATATCATGTGATATTTCATTTAATAAAGACACCAAATAGTTCTGTATTTAAAATCACCGTGCCATAATGAGCAGGAATGGCACGTGCAGCCGAATGACTTTTGTCACATCTCGTGACGGAGCGGATAAAGGAGAAGGATGTAATCGCACATAAGAACGAGTATGGTTTATTTAAAAAGAGGCAGACAAATCCAAAACGTAATCCATGATCATAATCCATAAACAGGCGAAGGTCAGGCGAACGGCAAACAGGCATAAATAGGGCAAGACAGATATCATTAACGTGGTACCGGAAACAGGGTTGAGAAACAAACGAAAACATAAACATGAACATGAACGAGAACGTGAACGTGGATCTGTCACGGTTCCCCCTTATGGCAGCGCGTGCTACTGCGCGTATGCGTCAGCACGTGCTATTCTGTGTTGACATAAGTGTCAGCGTTATACGTGTGTTTTGTTTATGTTCATCATGTCTCCGCCCTGTGTCTGTCATTGGTTAGATTCCCACGTGTGACGCTGTCACTTATGTCAACACAGAATAGCACGTGCTGACGCATACGCGCTGTAGCAGCGCTGCCATAAGGGGGAACCGTGAAAGGTGCTGGCTTTTGGGACATCCTGTATGTACAAGTCCATCTGAATAAGCTGTTACTATAGAAACAATAATATATTGTTTATATAAATTTAATATATATATATGAATTTTAATATAAAATTAACACCTTAATCAGACCAATTAGTTTGCCCTGGAATATAAAAGTAATGATCCTTTAGAAAATTGAGTTGAGACATAAACTGCTACTTTGAGATGTATAAAAAAGATTCATATCAGTTCTCTTTGCTTTATACTTGCCAGGCTGCATTGATGCCAATTATGAACATGGTTTTGTGAAAGAGCTGACCACATTAATGCTCAGCCTTAACAAGGACACACAATTGGTTTTGGCAGAGATCTAACTTTGATTGAATTTAATACTTATTTTTAGGCACAGTTTATTCTGGTTTGGGCTGCAGCGGATCTGGAGCCTATCCCGGGAAGTCTGGGCGTGAGGCGGAAAATACACACTTGATGGGATGCCAAGCCATTGCATTCTCCACACACACAGCCATTCACACAGTCCTTCACACCTAGTGGCAATTTAGTGTAGCAAATCTAACTACCGGCATTTTTTTGGGAGATGGGAGGAACCTACACAGGCACAGGGAGAACATGCAAAATGCCACACAAACAGTAATCTGAGATCAGGATTGAACCGGGGATTCAGAAGCTGTGAGGCAGCACTGCTACCCACTTTACCTCTATTGACGATAATAATGAAATTATGTGGCAAAATTATACATTTAGGCAGCAGAAGTTCCTCTAAATTCCTCTGAGGAGTTGTGGAAGTTAACAATATGCAAACATTGTCTCTTTCAAGATGATTCATGTACACGTCATACACTAGCCTCTGCATTAAATGGCATCTATTACGGTTTGAAACGTGCCTAATTTTGTTTTAAAGGTCTTATACAATAGATGTTCATGCATCCAAGGTCAAAAAAAACACTTTAATGTGCTCATAATAATTACAAACCTACGTAGGTTTTTACAGGAAGTAAGTCTGGTATTAGTAACGATTCACTTCAGCTGTTCGGAATCAGTTTCTTCTTTTGGGAGTCAATTACTCCGTTTGTGGTGCGCTTTTATTTTAAACTTTGCAGACGTTTTTACATTCACAAACAGCTATATACACACAGTATCTCACAAAAGTGAGTACACCCCTCTCATTTTTGTAAATATTTTATTATATCTTTTCATGTCAACACTG
>JAOUWY010000052.1:1733941-1744127 GCA_025728095.1 Prietella phreatophila | reverse complement strand
TCTTAAAACATCTTAGGGAGTTTTTCCTTGCCACCGTCGCCACTCAGTGGCTTGCTCAGTTGGGATAAATGCACACCTTTATTTTCTGTATACCGTGTTGATATTTCTGTAAAGTTGGTTTGAGACAATGTCTATTGTAAAAAGCGCTATACAAATAAAATTTAATTGAATTGAATTGAATCGAATCATTGGCCAGGCATAGACCAAAGCAAAAGGGGGGGGAAAACTTTCTACCTATTCAAGCTTTTTTCTTAAAGGGGTCTCTTCAATTTACAAATGGTAACTGAGAATATGTTTTCAATAAATTAATAAATTACATAACTAGTTTTCATTATTATGATAATTTTACTATTATGATTAAAAGAAAGCCAAATGTATATTGAATGTGACACACTATTATCTGCAGAGAGTCTAAAGTTTTTAGATTTTTAGATTTTAATTTCACATTGGAAGTGTTGAAGTTAAGCCTGGGTTCTCTTACTAACATTCGTTCGTTATCTCACTATGGGTACGCCTCAGGCGTGACCGATTGGGGAAGCACCAATGACACCATGTCTGCCGATATGGCATACTAATCGCTGCAGAGATCAGGGAATCCTGCCTCACTGAATATAAGCCGCCGCTGCCTGCTGCTTTGTCATTCCGGCTCTCTTCTTCGAGGAAGATTTTGGAAGCTGTCCTCAGCAGTCTCATTGGGAATTATTGCTCAACAGTTTGCAAATGGAGCCCCACGGTAACATCAGAACATGATTTATTCCTTCTGTCAGGCTTAGAATGGGATAACTAACGAGTTCAGACGAGGATTCGCACAGCGTCTGCATTTCTTGCTTGGGTTCAAACATGCCTAAGCAGATCTGTCTAACCCTGACGGTTGGCCCATTGTGCTTCTTTCTTGACTAAAACGTGGGGAGGAGCCCATGGAGTGTCCTCAAACCCCGAACACATGGGTAGAGATGATGGACAGTGTGCCACCTATCCTTCTCCCTCTGTTTGATGAAGGAGAGGAACATGATGAGGATGACGAGGTCCTGTCAAAGACAACAAAGACAGTATCCTTCCCCAAATCAGTCCCGGCCTTCAAGCATGCAGGAGGAGTGCTCACCCTCCCCGGTGCAGACAGACATGGACCTGCTCGAGGTCTGTCGCAAGGCCGCAGCGAGATTGTCCTAGCCAATGAGAAAAGGGTCTGAGAGGGATTTATATGAAGGAAAAAGACTCCCGCCAGCGAGACAGCTTACTCTGGCTGTCCCAGCCTGTGTGGCTGAAATGAAGAGGTGTTGGGACAAGCCATTTTCTCACCGGGTGCCTGTCAAGGGTTTCTCGAGGCTTGATGTTTAGGGAATGGAAGATTTAAAGACAGTGGTCCCCTAAATTTTTTACCTTTACCCGAGGTGTAGAGCAGCCTTCTCTTAGCCAGAGCCTTGCTGCTGGGAAAGACAGAGCGCGTCTCTGCCTCTGTCTTCCAGAAGATTTATAAATTGTCAGATTCGGCATTGTGAGTGTCGAATGCGACGTCTCTCCACACAACTTATCTGTTGGAGAAAATGGGTGATCAGGTAGACTCCGAATCTCCCAACCCGGCTCTCTGGGAGGAGATATGCAGATTTAAACCTGCGCACATATCGTGGAGCAGTTAAATGGTAAATGCACACTTATATAGCACTTTTATCCAAAGCGCTTTACACTGTGTCTCATTCACCCATTCACACACACACTCACACACCAATGGTAGCTGAGCTGCCATGCAAGGCCCTATCTTGCCATCGGGAGCAACTCAGGGTTCAGTGTCTTGCCCAAGGACACTTCGGCATGTGGAGTCACCCGGAATGGGAATCGAACCGCCAACCCTACGATTAGTGGCTCTACCACCTGATCCACAGCCGCCCAGTTCAGAGCTGTGGCCAGAGTATGGGCTTGGCAGTTATGGGTGAGAAGTCACTGTGGCTGAACTTGTCAGGATTCTCCGAGAAGGCGAAGGCACGTCACTAACAGCGACCTCTGGAAGAAGGAGGGAGAGGCATTTGAAGCTCGTCTTCCCAGAAAACCGTGGGCTCGGCCTTATCATCCAAGCTGGCCGTATTTCAGGCCCTCCAGGAAAGGAGGACAGTCTGAATATCTGCCTTCTCACCCTCCCCCATCACAGCAGACAGGAAAAACACGGCCCCGCAGTCAAAACAGTCTTTCTTTTAGCGGCCGACAAACCTTTAGGGCAGCAAAAAGAGGAGGGTGACCTAACACGTCGCCTGGGCAACAGGAAGGGTTCAGAGACAACACTCAGGGTTTCTCTGTCTCAAGCCTTCAGAGAGACACCCTTCTCTCTCCTCCGGGAAAAAGGAGAAGGGTGAAAAGTGTGAATATAATTCATGCAGACGGTTCAGTGTCCAGTGTGCATAGGAGAGTGACCCTTGTTCCCCAGGTGCCCCTGAAACAGTCTTCTCCCCCTCCACCTTTGAGGTTTTTTCCGAGGGGGAAAAACAAAAGTGCACAAAAACTCCAATAAAAATAAAAGCGTTCTCTGATGCATCCAGACTGAGGGCGCAGAGTTTAGTGAAAATGTATTTTAAAAAATACACAGATTTTGCGGAAAGGGGCACCAATTTTCCACCAGTAACTAAAAACAAATTTGTATAAATTTTAACGTAAGTGAAGAATTTGAACCTGTATATCATAAGTATTTATTTAGATGAGTGACGCTTTACTCGAGTGAAGTATTTGGGTACTTTTATATATTCAGATACTGTGTTTTGCGCCACATTAAAATGTAATTTCTTTTGAACTATCTAAATTACTGGCATCTATCACTAATGTCTGAAACAGTTACCTGCATATCAAGAACTTCCTGTTCTGTCTGAAACGAGTATGACTGTGCAAATGTCCTCAGTTTGTTGTTAGTCCAGAGTTCCACCTCCCTAGCCAACAAGAGAAGCTTATCCCACAGCGATAGCCCAATCTGCAGATTCTCAAAATGGCAGTCTGTCCTCTCACTCACCTGAGAAGCACATGAAGATAAACACATTCTCAGACCTTGCCTATATTGTAAGTCATTCCAAATAGCAGTGCCAGTCTTAACACGTAAGTAATACTATAAGTTTTGATTTGAAAATAAAGAGACGTACATCTAGCCAGCGGTCCATGAGTGCATCCGCCTCACTCTCGAATGGTGCATCTGGACAGTCCGGGATATTTCGCATCTGAGAGTGCAGCTGTCTGCACACAGCTCTAAACTCCTCCACACCATCTCCAAGAGCACTCAGGTCTGATTTAATACTGTTTACCTGCATACACATGCACAAAGGCTCAGGAGGAAATAATGCCATCAGAAAAGCAATAATAATAATAATAATAATAATAATAATAATAATAATAATAATTCCTTACATTTATATGATGCTTTTCTAGACACTCAAAGCGCTTTACATAGTATAAGGGAAATCTCCTCAAACACCACCAGTGTGTAGCATCCACCTGGATGATGCGACAGCAGACATAGTGCACCAGAACACCCACCTCACACCAGCTACTGGCGGAGAGGAGAGTGATGTAGCCAATTCAGGGATGGAGATTATTAAGGGGCCATGATACATAAAAGCCAATAACTATCACTTTTAGTCCTCTTCAATTAACTGTCACATCCCAGTTCATCCCCATTTCTGGCTGGGTTTTCTACTAACTTGTCCTCACGAGCATACCATTAAATAATTAAAATCTTGCTTTGTTTCTCTCTTTACAAAGTTTCGCCAATGCCATTGGTTTATACTGCTATATACTGTATCTGTGGGGGCCTGACAAAATATCCACATGGTTAAATTTCTAAATTTTCTACTATATAGACTATGTAAAAGTGTCCTACTTTCTAGAACTGATATTGGTGGCTTTTTCACACATATCTCAACATTGTTTAAATCTTTGTGGATTTTTGCAGGCAGTAGCCTAAATGAAAACATTTCCATGTTGTTGTGGTGAAATATGTTTTCTCTAAAGTCAAGATGTCAAATAATATTTCTGGTAGGAAATCTCAATTTAGGCCAAAATCCAATATTATGCCATTTTGTGCTGTTTTCCAGAATTCACACTGACATCTGAAAGGTTTTCACATAACAAAACACACTGATTGCTCCAATACACTAATAGGGCTTGTAGAGCTTGAGGTTTGGCATCATGCTGCCATCTACTGTTTTTACACACGAATTTACAGCACATTTGTAAATTCATACCCTGGAGATGAGACGTTGAAGATTTTCTTTGCCCATATAGGAGGCCTGCTCACTTATAGTCTGCTCGCTTATCTGCAAGGTGTTGTTAAGATGGGTACGGCAGCTCTGAAACCTTTTCAGCAACTCGGTCAGGGAAAGACATTCCTCTTGACTGCAAATCCAAAGACATAAACATGCATTATTTACCGTTATAAACAGAGACAGCTTCTACTGTTCACATACTCGTACTGTACCAGCCATTAGAATTTTTTTTTCCCCCCACAGCGTTCTCACCTTTCACTGAGTGTGTTGTGGATCTCCTCCCACTGGACCTCCAGCTCTCTGAGGTTTTCCTCTGAAGTGTTTGCCTGAGCAGATGTGTCCCGCAGATTCTGGATGTCTGAGTGCACAGCAGCGAGTTTACTCTCCATGTCTGACAAACATCGCAATCTGGAAGAATCGTATAGGTAAAGAGCATATTCAACAAAAACAGTGAAAAAAAGGAGACAGGATGAATACAAATATGTGCAATCAGAGATCAGTAGCAACACATCGCATTTACATTAGCTGCTTTATTGGATACATTATAAATTATTTGTAACAGAAGTAACCTGTTTATTCCCAAATATTCCCAGCTATGTGAGAACATCACTTTTACTCCCTGTGCAGTTTTATTGCGCAATCTATAAGCCTTTTAGAAATAGTTTGGAAAACAATTGTAACTGGTGGAAAAAGGTAACAAAATTGGATCAGTAACATGGATGAATTTAAGTGAGTGGAGACAGGGTATTGAAAACTGAACAAAGTATTATTGTTTCTGTTGACATCAAGTCATTTAATATCTAGTATTTATTTATGCTATATATAGACTAAATATCTAGTCATTTATTCCGAATCATATTCTTCAGCAAATAGTATGAATTATTTTGTAACTACAGTCAGGCTAATGGGAAAGGTACTATAAGTTATGAGGGTTTTAATGGGTTTATTTTGTCCACATTTATCCTGCATAACAATAACATCTCCTTGGTCGTTTTTACTGGATACTTTCTTACTCTACTAAAATAGTTTTTGCTTCCCCATTATTCTTTTTAAGTAACAGTACTTCTACTTGAGCGTGGTTTTTGGCTACTCTACCTGCCTCTGCAATGCTGTAAAATGCTAAAACAGGCATAAAGGACATTTTCCATCGTTCTTCTCTCTAACCTGTGCTGAAGGGCAGGGAGAGTGGGCTCCTTCAGGCTCTGTCTTTCCACTGATCTCTGCAACTCATTCAGTGTGACCTGCAGGGCTTTCCTCTTCTTCCTCAGCACCCACTCCTTCTTCTCCTCTTCTTTGCTGCTCTGCACTCCTCTCCTTTCCAGAGCCTTGATCTTTGTTGCACACCTGGCCACCAAATCTTGACAGCTGCCTGGTTTCTTGTCCAGAGTCACACTCATCCCAGCATCCTGGAGCATACAATCAATCTGTGCAGCTTCTTCTGTAGCATGCTGAAGCTTCTCCCTGATGGATGCCAGTCTGGACGTGGAGTCCAGTGCTGCTGTTAATGGAGATGTGCCGTCAGCTGTGGAAACCTCATCGTTCAGCTGGTGTAAACTACTCAGGAAGCGTTCCAGAGCACCGAGCACTGACTGTGTTCTGGCCAGTCGATGGTTCAGCAGTTGCAGGCGCTGTGTACAGCTCTGGATGATCTGCTGTAGAGGCAGCTGGGCTTGAAACTCAGTCTCGGTTAGGCCTGCAGAGATGGCCACCTTACTCTCCATCTCAGAAAGGAGCATTAGTTCTCTTTGAATGTGCTCCCCCACCAGCTGATGAGATCAAATCAGTAAGTCAATCACTAAATGACCATATATCAAAGAATATTGGATATAAGAATACATAGTGGTAGTGCACATAGTATTAGGATCTGATGTCTATTGCTAATAACTCATGAAAAGCTAATTTAGTCGTTTGTAAGTTGCAAATATGCTCTCTTGCATGGTTGTGGCATCTTTCACGGCTGTGACGTTCAATCTCGCAATCTGTTGATGCGAAGGGAAAATCTTATATAGTTACACCACTAAGAAACCACCAGAGAATTTAAGAGAGGTTGTGAGATCGTCTGTGATTTACTTCCTGTAAAGATATTAGTAAAGCAAATTCATAGCAGTAATCAAATGAAACTATTGGTGTCTGATCAAATTTTACCCATATGGATTATCTGTTGGGTAAAATGGCTTTTGACACAAATACCGTTTGCAGTAAGATAAAAAAAAACAAACAAAAAAAAACATAAAATACCTTTGCATCTCCATATATTGTTCTAAGATCAGCGGGGGCAAAGCTTGTGATGTCCAAAGTTGTTATAACATTCTGGTCCAGCTGATCAGAGATCCGTTTGATACGAATATCAGTTGGCTCCAACAACTCCAAAGCATGCTTGAGTGACCTCATCCTACATAATAAAGAACAGTTTAAGCAGTGAAATGCAAAACAGTTTATTTGGCCATTATGATGTGTGTGTTTGTGTGTGTGTGTGTGTGTGTGTGTGTGTGTGTGTGTGTGTTTAAAACCTGGCATGAAGGCAGATCTGCTGTCCCCTCCACTGCTCAATGAGCGCTACCCTGTCTGTTTCAACCCTGTTGCCACTCTCCATGTGTGAAGAGCTCTGGAGCTCAAATTCAAACCATAAAACCTCCGTCTGCTGCCTCAGGACCTAAACACACCACAGAACTCAATAACAATCCTAAAGACTTTTTGTATTCTACAGTTAATTAACATTAAACTGTTTAGTCAAAGTGTAAGTAACACTAGAGTCTGTCTGCAAGTAAATGTCTGAGTACTATAGACAAGAATAAACATTTCTCTGCACGGGGGGGTAAAACAACAACAGGAAACCAGTTTGTTGGAGACTACTTTTAAATATGGACGTTTCTCAGTCTCAGACCTTTATTGTTCAAGTGAAATACTTATATAGATATATAGTTGCATTGTAAATGAAGTTAAGTCACTAGGTTTCCTATATCTCTATTGTCTTATCCGTCTATAAGCTGAAGATACTGTAAACAGAGATTTTATTGAAAACCTTACTATGTTAATTTAAACAAAAGGTCAAATTAATACATTTGAACTATTCTTGCAAACATAAACTAAATTCTAATAAATATACAGAAGCTTCTATCTGTATCATTTATTATTTGTAAAAATACATAAATAGAGTGAACACAGACAAGAAGCTCACCTGGAGATCTTGGAGATGTCTGTTCATGGTGACAGGTGAGAGGCAGGAGCCTGTGAAAAATTCTGAACTCAGCTGCTCACTGTTTTTCTGCAGCTGCTGCTTGAATGCTGAGCGGGAAGCCGTGTAACTAAGATAAAAACAAAGACACCACTGGAACAAAACCAAAGACACATGATTTTCGCTGAGGCACTCGCACATAAAACAGGTCCAGTTGCGGTTTCATAGACTGTCATTGCAAACAAAATATATCATGCAATCCAAATATCATCATTAGAGGCAACCGACTCGTAGTTAACTCGATTTGAGTTGGATGACATTATTTAATTACTTAGAATTTGAGGTTATTATACACGTTCAAATGAGGGCATATTATTCAGCAACCACTACAAATTGTTCAGAAATTACTGTGGATCTAATGTACATAGGAAATGTAAGTCATTATGAGATCTAGCGTGCTAATTGGAGATTAAGAATGAAGGAGATGAAGTCTGAACCTGTGTCCTAGGAATTTAATGTAGGTAAAACAACAAATATGCACCAGCTGTGACAATGCCACAGCCATTCCGAGAGGCATAGAGAGCAAAATTGTCAGTGTAATCAGTGAGGGAGGATGGCATAATCTCTTTCACTGCAAATCAATTCTACATGAGCCAATCACAGGCATCTGTAAAGTCATGTATGCAGAATAGGGCAGTTAGATTGTATTCTTTTTAATCCAAGTGTGTTCAGCTGCTATTTGACAAAACATGAGCAGCAGTTTAATAAGATACAATAGCTGTCAGTATGTGTCTCTGAGGAAGCATGAGTTAACAGAGTGGTTCTCAACCCCGGGGGCACGGAGAGATAAGAAAGGGGGTGCAAATAGTTTTCAAGTCAGGGCATCATTTGGGTTCTGTGTGTGTTTTTATTGCTTTACAAATAGAATGTACATAAATGAAAAACCCCACGTTCACTCTCCCTCTACATTTTCTTTTTTCGGGGAAGAGGCAGAGCTTAGCCTGCCTTTTATCTAGCTGTCAGTGCTAGTGATGGATAGCTCAGATCATTTTACTGACAGGAACTCACAGGAAGAACGAACGATTCAAACCCGAAGACTCGAGAGGTGAACTAATCAGTTCTGTTTCCGGTACAGAACCTATGGGGATGTTGCAGCTCATGCGCGGTCCAAAATGAACAAATCACTCTCTGAGACTAGGTTGTTCTCGTTGAAGTCGTTGTTCCCGAACCATATTAAAGAGCCATTCAAAATGAACGACACATCACTAGTCAGTGCAAACCAGTGTTGCCAACTTAGTGACTTTTCAGACCTCTTAAGTGACTTAAGCACCTAGCGACAAATCTAGTGACTTTTTGGCCAAACCTTAGCAACTTTCCAAATATCGCCAGTACTGTCCTGCAAGTGCGAGATCTTGCATTCCTGCTGCAATCACACCTCTCTATGTGTCCGCTCTGTTCAGTGAGGGGCTGAGAGATGGAGCTTTAACAATATCATGGATAACGAAACGCACCCTTCCTCCCCATCTTTACATCTTTCTTCTGTGAATGTTTTTAGAACGCAAGACAAATGTAATGCAACATGTTCTACATGAAAAAATAGGACACGTTATTACAGCTTAGTTCTCTTGTTCAAAGTAGTTATAGTGTTCAGAAATATTTTTATATCATTCATGTTCCATACCTGTCCGTTATATAGTTTTATAAAAGTTATTTTTAAAAATCACAAGTTATGAAAATGAATTAATAAAATACAAAAACACAAAAGCAAAAACAAAATTTAAAAATCTATCTATCTAGCTATCTAGCTAGCTATCTAGCTATCAAAAACAGATTATATACTAGATTACATATAAATAGATTATATATATTAGATAATCATTATATAGAACAGATAATCATTATACCTGGTCTCCTTCAATATGGGGGGGAGATGATGACGAAATGATAGGGTAGGCTTGGGGTGGGCTTTAGTTACAAAAGGTTGAGAATCTCTGGGTTAAGATATTTGGTAACTGTTGTGTGATAGGGGAGAGCTGGCTAGTAGGAGGGAATTGCAAAATGACCAAATTTCAAGAGAAACTTTGGGAACTTAATTTAATTTAAATACATCCATAAATCATGCATACATACATATATTCACGGTCCACTTTAATAGGAACACCTCTAACCCTACACATTCATGCAGTTATCTAATCATTCATTCATGTGGCAGCATACATAAAACCATGCAGATAAAGGTCAAGAGCAATGTTCACATCAAACGTCAGCATGTGGACAAATGTCATCTCTGTGATTTTAACCATGGCATGGTTGTTGGTACTAGATGGGCAGGTTTGAGTATTTCAGAAACGGTTGATCTCCTGATATTTTCACACACAACAGTCTCTAGAGTTTACACAGAATGGTCTGAAACACCTTGTTGATGAGAGAGCTCAGAGGAGAATGACCAGACTATTCTGAGCTGGAAGGAATATTACTGTAGACAGGAAGTCTATAGTAACTCACATAAGCACTCTTTACAGCCTATGGTGAGCAGAAAAGCGTTTGAAATACTCAAACCAGCCTGTCTGGCAAAAACATCCATGCCACACAAAATATCCTACTTTTCCCCCCATTCTGATGTTTGATGTAAACATTAACTGAGGTAACCCAAGAGAACCCATGTCACACCCCTCTTCATCTCCCTCCACTGGCTTCCCGTAGCTGCCCGCATCAAGTTCAAGGCCTTGATGCTCACCTACAAGACCTTTTCAGGAACAGCACCCTCCTACCTCAA
>JAOUWY010000052.1:1723474-1733841 GCA_025728095.1 Prietella phreatophila | reverse complement strand
GTAGCACTACTTGTATTGTTCTCTGCTCGATATATCGCTTTGCTTATTGTAAGTCGCTTTGGATAAAAGCGTCTGCCGAGTGAGTAAATGTAAATGTAACTGAGGTGCTTGACCTCTATCTGGATGATTTTATACATTGTGCTACAGCTACGTGATTGAGTCATAGGGATAACTGCAAAAATGAGTGTGTACAAGTGTTCCTATTAAAGTGGACAGTGAGCACAAGCTATTTTTAAAAAGCATGTATGGTGCATATAGACATGATGCCAAAATAGCAAACCTGCTGTGAGCTTCCTGTAGGGATTCCCCCACTTCCGGTTTTTCCACAGTGTGGATGACAGTCCTCTCTGCCGTCTGTTTGGTCTCCACACGGTCAGTATGTAAAATGGCCTGCAAGAATAATGAGAGATGAGGATGTGTTACAGGCTCACTAGCTCCTCAAGCACCCGAGTGTGCTACTCAACATTCCCCTCCAATTACAGCAGATTAAATTCACCAAGCCACTAAGCTTAAGAGGAGCAACATCAGCCAATCAGAAGTGTAAATTGATCAAAAGACGGTGCAACAGAGTGTTTGGACACTGGGAGACAAGCGGTCTACATATAATATAATTACATATTCTAACAGCAAACTGAGACCTACGCCACAAAGCTAACAAACATGTTGAGTATTATAAGTTATATAATATAGTAATAAAAAGTCATATAAGAGTAATGTATAAAAAAGGTTTCCTTGCCTTGTGTACATTAAAAAGTAGGATAAGTAAAAAGGCTGGATCAAAACGTGGACCATAAAACGGTCAGATGTATACATATTCAACCCCTCCACAAACACACACACACACACACACACACACATATGTACAGTATGCTGAAGTGCTAATGCACATGTACCTGTGAATAAGCCTGGCTTAATGTTTGATCAGCAGGCAGCTCAGGCTCTCTCCTCAGTGCTCCCTCCCTGCTGATAAGAACACACACACACACACACACACACACACACACACACACACACACACACACACACACACGCACATTAAGCATTAAGGACATCAGAAATAAGCAGACCATAACAAAGTGCAAGGTATTTGTGTAGGAATGATGCACAAAATCACTGTCAGCTGCGATGGTCACAGCATTCAAGTATTTCATTTAATTTCAGTACTACTCAGTATAGAAGGAGAACACAATTTCAAGTCTCACCGGTGCTGACAAGGTTGCATGTTGCTGCTTGGAATAACTTGGTAGTGGACAGTCTCCTTTTTGCCATCACACTCTGTCAACTGGGTGGTGGTCACAGAGGAGCTTGCCGGGGATCTCAGAGTATAACTGAGCTTGGAAAGGGCAACCAGACGCTCTTGAGGATCAACTACTAAGGAACATGCCTGGAGATAGGAGCGTAGCACAATATATACATTATGAAATCTGCATTATAGTACATGGATTTCAGTCATTGAGGGTTGTTTCAGGACCCATATAAAGCCTATTTAAACTATCACAATCGACCAGGGCCGATTGTACTTAGAACTTAGAATAAAAATCAGATATCTTTATACTTTTACATTTATTTAAGGATTGTGAATTACAATATTTGTGTACAACTGTTTTATTGTATTGGAAAGCATTTGCAAGTCAAGTGTCTACATTATGGATGCCCACTGGTGACGTCCCTATATAAAAAAAAATAATAATGAATGACCATGACTTAGTAACGTGTGAGAATGAGATCCTAATGTGTGGCCAGAGCTTGGCCAGATCATTAAGTTGAGGGAGTGAGATAACACATGAGCTGCAGCTTTTCCCCAAGCATGGTGATTTCCAGAAAACCCGGTATAGACACGCACACCAGCTGGGGGAAACAATTAGACAATTTTCACAGCTTAGTAATATATATTGCTGCACTTAATTTGCTTGTCAACTTGTATTACTAACTTGTGGCCATAACTTTATGATCTTGTTCCCTCCTATCTCCTTACTAAGTCATGGTCATGCAGTAGGATCTCATTCCCATGCATCTCATGCTATGTCGTAACCATGCGTTTCTTTTTTTCCCACGCTAGGTGAAGCTCTAATTACAGGCAGTAGGACCATGTATAAGTAAAAGTGATTCGAAATGAAAGCAATACTCAGGTGTTTACCAGTGCAAAGAGGCAACGCCTTATGGTTACACCCTGCAGGCTGCCCAAACATGCATAACAGCCATGAATCATAACTGCACTGATTCGCTTTTTTATTTTTTATTTTTATGACTGCATGATTGAACACATCAGGAATCTCTTGGAACTATACCAAATTGATTAGCTTCATGTGGTGTCGCATAAATAGCTTTTTCTTTTTAATTCAAACTTCATTTTTTTGATACTTTCTTCACTTCAAAAAGAAGAATTGATAAAGTGCAAACATTTGCATCACCTAATGTTTATTTGATTTTTTTTCAGTGAAAAGAAATTAAACATACCTCAATTTGTAAATATATCTCCAAGCAGTTAAAAATGAAATGTGACTGTATCCTACAACAACACTGTAGAGCTATAAAGCTGTTTCGAGACAATGTCTATTGTAAAATGCGCTATACAAATAAAATTGAATGAATAAGAAGAACACCACTATCCAAAAAATAAGGTCAGATCAACAAGAAAATAGACCTGTGGCATGAAGACGGCAGTGTGTGAAGTCTGGTGAGTTAAGCATAATACACTGCAAGTGTATTTATTTCCTTTCTTCATTTACTCTTAAGCTATGCAAACTTTTGTTCTTACTTCTTTTCTCATACATTAATATTTCAATATGTTTGATCAATCTATTAACTGGTGGTAAGGATGACTTCAGTTTTGTGAAGAATATAATTAACCCAATAAATGATCATGCTGATTGTGTTATTTAGATTATAAAAAGCAGATACATGCATGTACAGTACATGCATTTTTCTCCTACTAAATCAATAAGCTGGCAGAGGTAGTGGGAGTGAATCTTTGTTGCCAGGCATACATACAGGGTTATGCAGATAAGGAGGGAGTGTGGTGTTAGAGGTACCTGTTCACAGCACACTTGGTCTGGATCACAGGCTGGGATTTCTGTGATAGTGTTATTGTCATGCCTCACATTAATTGACTGCCTTCGCTCAACCTCTCGCCACAACTCAGGCAGAAAGGACTCTATTGCTGAACGGACATCCTAGGTGGTAAGACATAGTAGAGACTTTTAGACTTGCCTAACAATCCAGCTCATGGGAGTTATACAAATAAATATGACAGCAACCTATAGCTACTGCGGGTCTCTCCCAATCACATTCTGAGATGTACAGACCAGAATCTTTGGGTTCTTACTCAAGTAACCAATAGCTTGCACTGGTTCCTTCACCTCTTGCTTTAAGGGACTTTCACAGTTCCATTTACTCATTTGTTGTATGCTTTTATCAAAGGAATTTAAATTTGAGAGCTGAACGTTAAGTGTCTTGAGCGTTAAGGACCCAACTGTGGCTGCTTAGCAGGACCAGGATTGGAACCCACAACATTCTGATCAGTTGCCCAAAGTCTTAAACATTAAGCCACCACATCACAGAGTTAGGTGTACTGTAGATACTATTGTATTATTGTAATCACAAATACAAAACCTAACCCAATCACAACAATCTACTGACCGCTTTCGATTCAGTCAGTTAGTATGTCACCCTTTGGAACCATTTGGTTAGAATGGGCTCATTACATAAACACTTCCACATTCAAGAAGTTGTTATCATTGAGTATGTCTCTGTAATAGCTCTCAAAGAAAGATGAACATTCAGCATTGTTCATCAGATATGTAAGAATACTTGAAAGGCCCTTCTAGCAAATTGGAGAAACTGTATGCTTCATCAATGTGAGAAATACCTACTGCATATACAACTCTCATAAATTCCTATACAAATAAATAACAGTCAGACAAACCTAAAAGACAAGTTGCTGTCTCACTGTACTAATAAATATAAACAATGTTGCCAGAAATATGAGAGCTCCAGTATATCAAAACAGAAATCTATCACAGCACTGAGTGAAAGTACTCTGTTATTGGCAGTCAGGAGCAACATGCAGATACCAAATGTTCAGCCGGGTAAGGCCTATTATTTTGCCTACCTCCCACTGGGCTCTGACAGACACAGAAAGTTTTTCCAAGTCTTGGAGCTGGGCTTCAGAACAAAATGCCCCTAGGGCTTCCACAGCTCCCAGGAATTCATCTAGCACTGTTGGATTAAGTCTTCGTAATGCACCCTAGAAGTAAAAAAAGATTCACAATACATTAAGGTCAAGATGTACGTAAATGTATTTGTACTGAAGTGTAAAGAACAGGTCTATGGGTAATCATGGCTCACAGAAGTTCAGAGAGGAGCCAATGTGCACACCACCATAATCTCAACTAAAAGTCATGTGCATCTGAGGTGCTCGGAATCAGGTTTATCTAGTAGTTCAAAAGAAAGCAACCCACCGCAAGTAACTAAACAGACATCTATGCAAATGTCTGCACATGCTGCTTGCACATGTTCACTGATTTGCATATGCCGTATAAATTAACCGTTACAATAAACCGAGAGGCAAAACTGCATACATTGATGGTATTTGCACAGTTCCTGTTAACTTGCTCGGTCTTGAAGCAAAAGGCACAGTTTGTAATGTTTATAGTGTTACTAGATCTGTAATAATTATAGATTTTTAAAGACATCTTAGGAAAAAAAGCATGGCTATATTGCTATGTAAATGAGCTAGTCAGTTTATTCGTTTCAGGTATCTGATTATATTTTATCACCCAGAAACTTGAAAAGAGATGCTCGGATCTGCCCTTCTCACTTAAGAAGTCACCCATGAAGAAGGGTACATAGTTTTAACAGAGAGAGTGGGGTCAGTTAGGGAAAAGACTTGCTTTTGTCATTGGGATTATATTCCTGAGCATAAGAATGAAGTCAGATAAGTAAATATGAACAGAAAATGAATACATAATATATTTAGATTCACCTGCTTCCTCCTGGCCTGCTCTTTAGATATGATTCTGTTGCTGAATATGGTGATGACCTCCTCTACGTGTTGATTCAGATGCTGTTTTGCCTTGTTCATCCTGCTCTTAGCCATAGCCTGAGCTCGGGAAAACACCTCACTCTGCCCAGGGACGTGGCGAGGATTTGGGGCATTACCTTGGCCTTGTTGTCTCTGATGTATGCCTGGGATAAGAACTTTGGGCAAAGCCTGGGCTTGTTGTGGAGTGTGGGGTGATATAGCAAGCTGGGTGTGTCTCTGTGCATCTCCCTGTGCGTGCAGCTGAATTTGAGCTTGTGCTGGTGTCTTGACATGTGTGTGTGATGTCTCCAGGGACTGGGGAAGGCTATGAGCCTTGGCCAGGAGCCCATAATGCTGTTGTGCGTTAACACTCACAGCTTGACACTTGGCTTTAGATTCAGAGGCAGGATGTTGTCGGTGTAAGGTAACGGACTTAACGGCAGTGTTGCCGGATGACTCTGATAACTGCTGAGGCCATTCCGATGACGTCCTGGTCGTGGTTTGACTCGGGTGTACAGTTAACTCCTGATCCTCAGTTTGAAGCTCCATCTGCATCTCTTTTCCAGGGGGATATGACAGGTTCTGTATGATCTCTATGTCTTCAGCTCTCAGTAGGACACTATGCTGATCATGTAGCTGATATTGAGGATCAGCCTGCGAAAGCACTTGGGATATAATGGCAGTTTTGACTGTATGCTGAGAACACCCAGGATTCTGTTGGTGCTGAGATTGTGTTCGTGTCTTCTGTGAGGGTTTCTTAGGTTTGGAGGTATGAGTTTCATATTCATGGAAGGTTCCTGCTTGGGGCTCGGGTACGTTGTAAGCACGAACAATAACTTTTGGAGGTGGTTGATCAGCTTCAGTCTCTCCCTCACGCTTTAGTCCTATAGACGTAAGCATCTCGATGATCTCCTAACAGACAGGACAGACACAATTAGTTCGAACCATGACAGAAGATGTGATCTGTTTGCTTTGACAGCTACATTCTTTGGTTACCTTAGATTTTTTTGCAGTGTGCTTCACTCTGCCCTGTAGGGCATGTACACTGAGAAAGGGCAGGGTGGAGTTCTCTTGCAGTTTTTCCAGAAAAGCTTGCAGATCTTGTCCTTCCGTCACCATCTGTGCCTCCAGTTGCAACCCTCTGCTAAGAAGTGTCTGGGAACGAGAGCACATCACAATCAAGCTTCTACTCAGAAATGTGTATTATTGGCACTGAAATGTGCCTTGCATACTCACTTTGGCTCTAGGGTGAGGCCCTAGGTGGCCCCTGTGTTGCCATTCTCTCAAATGTTCGCAAACCTCCATGGCCTCCGTGCTCCAGTGATCCAACTCAGCAAGTCTGCCCTCCAGCTGAGATGCTGTCTTCTGCAGCCCCCCACATGCCTTATCTGCCTCGCTCAGAGCCTGCCTCATCTGTACAGACACATATACATACAAAACCTCAGATGCTAGATGCTTCTTAATTTAAAATCATACCCTGACCTTAACAGAGTCTTCGATAATGTGAGGAAGTCTTTCAAAAGCAGCTGCTTTTTTCACCTCTGGAAGTGTGTGTTTCAACTTCTGCAGTGTCTGTTCACTAAATCCTGGAGATGGAGATAATAGGTCCAGGTCTAAGGCTGAAATTTTCTTTACCATGGCCTGTATGGATTGTGAGAAAAGACAAACACACAATGACAAAAGAGAAATAAAACAAGGTTTGGGCATCTACTCCCATAAATCTGAAGAAAACATAAGAGCATTCACTTAGTTACAATAACCAGCATATTATCTGCATTTAACACTCAGAATCTTTCCTGTAATGACTTACAGAAGTGCTTTGAGTTCTCCATCAATAAATACATCCAAATAGATTACTATTTACAGTAAGTATACTACATAGTGTGCATTGTGTGGTTCTCTCTGAATGCGTATTACTTGGTATTCACAGCTGTGAGATTTATCTGCATGGTGGAGAACAATGCAGCACAAACCACAGCATGAAATATATTATTATGACACACTTCATAATTTCAAAAAACATAGCAAACATAGCTTCTCTCTGATTTCTCTAAACTGTTAGAAATGGCTTTTGTATGATACGTGTTTGATGAGGTTTGAAGGTCTGACGTACCTGCAGTCTCCTCCTGTATGCGTGCAGTGCTTCAGAGGACACCTCCATGGCCTCTCTGAGTGTCCAACCAGCCTCCTGCACTAGGCGTTGTGTGGCCTGAGTACACGGGGCTGTACTGCTGACCTGCTGCGATGGCACCGCCTGACAATGAATGAAGAATAAAAGGCTTTAGCTCACACAAATCGTACCACATCAGATACTGATATCAAATGATATGTTAAAGGTCTATTATGATAGACAAAATCTGCAATGGGCAACATTCAGATCACGTCCTGTGTACTCACAAACTTGGTCTGCTTGATGAACTCTGCCCATCTTCTGTTAAGTTTACTGAGTTCACTTGCTAGAGAGGAGCTGGTGGAGCTCTCGGTCATCTCAATCAAAAAGTTTCCTGTTTCATTCAGCTGCGCCTGGAGAGCGCTCCATTCAGACACGTTATCAGGGACCTGCTGCATGACACACAAGCATGATCAAGTTAAATAACAATATCGATTGGTCCAAATCCAAATAATTCTGCACCTCTGACCCTATGAGTTGTTACAGTATTGTATATTTTTACTCACATAACACATTTAATGTAACAGAAGCTTTCAAATCTTTCTGGACAAATATGCTTATTTTGCTTAAAATACTTGTCTTCTTTTTTTCTTGATACTGTATTTAGTTATTCAGTGACCTAGTGAACTAGCAGGGGAAGGATTTGTTTTTGATAGAGATAAGGGCATCTGCTAAATGTCGTAAATATAAATGTAAAAAAAATCATTATTATTATTGAGTGTCAATTATGTCAAACTTTAATCTCAAACACATTTAAGTTATCCCCTGTGCAGTATGCACATGTATTAAATTGGAAGAGTTTCACCTTGTTCCCTGCCTGTGATTGTCCCAAGAAGGACTGTAGTAGGTGTAAGCAGTGTTTGTATAACTCCCATGCCGCCAGTACACGGTCCAAAGTGCCCCTTAAAGTGTCTGCTTCTTCTATGCTCACTGCTGCTTCACTCTCAGCCTCCTTCACCTGTCTGTTCACTGTCCCAAAGTCCTCTGCTGCAGGGAGGATACAAACATTGTGATTCTTATAGACAAGACATTTTGTCCCACATTATAGGGACAGCACTGGGAAGCAACACTAGCTAATAATAATCATGAAACTTTTCTTCAAACCTCAAAAAGGACTACATGTGTGCAGCAATGATTTACAACCTACTGCTCCTTTGTATATTGCATTTGAATGTAGAATTATTTTGCAACCCTTTTTTGCAGCAGGTGAGTCAAATTAGGTTATGTACATCATTACAAATTTATCCATATAAGGGAATGTTATCCAAAAAAGACTTGGCTTTTCCCTACAATTCAGTGGATCATGGAAAACCAGTGGAATGTTTTGGAAATTGTCTTTAGTTGAAGGAACAATCTGGAGGTTTACAATCTACTCTCAATCTACCATATACAGTCATGTGAAAAAATAAGTACATTCCATGGAATTTTTAAAAATTATTATTATTATTTTTTTACATATTTGAGCAAGCAAGCATTTTATCCTTTTTGAATAAATAATAATAGCAATAAAGGTGATGCACTATATAAAAAACAGATAAGTCACATGGAAAGAGTAAGTACACCTCTACATTTATCACACCTTCAAATCCATATAATTAGAATCAGGTGTTGAAGATTGGGTGCCAGTGATTAGGACCTGCTTAGGGAGTGCAGATGGAACTGGTCTTATTTATTCCCCTCTCAAATCTATCAAGGTGTGTGGTGTCATCATGCCAAGATATAAAGAGTTCTATAAGGGTTCAGAAACAAAAGGTTGTGGATGTCTTGGAATCTGGCAAGGGATTTACCCAGCAAATTCAGCCCAAGTGCAGACCATGTAATGCAAAAGAACCCCAAAATATAATCACAGGATCTCCTAGTAAGTGTTGCAACTGTTGATGTCAAAGTGCATACTTCTACAATCAGAAATAGATCACAGAAATTTGACCTGCATGGGAGGCATGCCAGGAAAAAGCCTTTGCAAGACTACAGTTTGCCAATGAGCATATAGGCAAAGGCCAGGCCTTTTTTTTAGAATAATGTGCTCTGGACAGACAAATCAAAGATAGAGTTGTTTGGTCACAGTAACAGCAGACATGTTTGGAGCAGACCAAAGACAGCTTTTCAGGAGAAGCACCTCATACTAACTGGAAAGCACGGTGGAGGAAATGTTAAGGTTTGGGGTGGCTTTGCTGCCTCAGAGACTGTACAGCCTGCATCCAATCAACTATGTATTCTGCATCATATCAAAAAGTGCTTGAAGATAATGTGAGGCCATCTGTCCAAAAGTTGAAGCTGAACCTTCCAAAAGTTGAAGTTGGACCTTTCAGCAAAATAATGATCCTAAGCACACTAGCAAATCCACCAAGGAATGGCTCAAAAAGAAGAAATGGAGGGTTATGGAATGGCCTAGTCAAAGCCTGGATTGAATCCCATTGAAATGTTCTGGGGATTTGAAATAGACCGGACATACAAGAAAACCCTCAAACATCTTGCATCTGAAAGAATATTGCATGGAAGAGTGGTCAGAAATTCCAGCAAGCCTGGAGAACCATTATGCAAAACACCTACAAAAAGTTATTTCTGCTAAAGGGGGCAATACTAGCTTCTGAGGTCAACGGTATACTTACTTTTTCCACAGAAGACTAAAATAAGCATTTATTCAATCATGAAGATAACTTAGTCGAGAAGATAAAACTAACAACATGCAAAAAAACTCTAGTTTTGTTCTAACTTGTTTTATTTCCAGATAAAAGAATTTGTAGATATGCTTTATAACACGGTCACTGTAGATAAAGATATCAAAGATAACATGAAAGTGCTTCAGTCTCATGCATATCAGAAGAAAAATCTGTACTACTTCAGCATTCAAGCTTATGTCTAGAATTTGTAGTTATGGATACTTGTTCTACACTACTACTACTACTACTACTACAATTAATTAATTATAATATAATTATATAATTAATAATAATAATAATAATAATAATAATAATAATAATAATAATAAGAGTAGATCCGTCTCAGCTTGCTTTGAAAGTGTTTCAAGTAAATGTGTTTTCGCAGTACAGGGAAAAATATTTTCTGTGGTAATCAGATAGAAATGCAGGACATAACGCAGGGGTGTCCAATCTTATCCGGAAAGGGCCGGTGTGGGTGCAGGTTTTCATTCCAACCAAGCAGGAGCCACACCTG
>JAOUWY010000052.1:1647160-1666612 GCA_025728095.1 Prietella phreatophila | reverse complement strand
CACACACACACACACACACACACACACACACACACACACACACACACACACACACACACACACACACTACACTACACTACACTACACTGTAATCCCCCAATAAACATCTTTACTAGCAATTTCCTTTCATTCAGCCCTGGAAATAGCACACCCACAACAAACACTGTTGTGGTTGGCCCTCGACAGTTGGTCTGACTATGAGAAAGCCCTTGTGTCCACAACCATAGATTCTCTGGAACCCTCCAATCATCTGAATTCAACCTAATGCGCACACACATAAGCATAACACTTTAGTTCCACTCCTATCACAACGACTGCTGGATTAAACCTATGCGCTTACATGTGTTGTAGCACCTTCCTTCATACGGTCACTCCCTCCAGAGGCCTAGGGATAAACACCCCCCTCACATGCCTTTACATACCATTCCACACACTCCTAAAATCGCAACAACAGGCCTTTCTCATGTTTATCACACCCTGAGCCCAAATGGTGGAGCAGTTACAAAAGAAGTTTCCTGTGTGGCACTCTGAGAGTAATAGGTCACAAATCTGTATAACAGTTAAGACGTGTACTGTTTGGATTAGTTTATCTGCATGTGTCGGCAGTGTGACGCTGCTTTATGAGAATAAGTGCAGCCCAGGTGGTTTCGATTCAATCATGTCACCATGCATCGCTTATCAAGTACATCCACTTAACCTTTACACAATCTTCCTCCAAAACAGTTTGACTGGGTTTTATCATTCAATCATTCTCAATTCGAGGCTGGAAGTTAGGCTCAGACATGTCACACCACTAAATCAGGTCTCCCAATTTTGGGAAACAGAAACCGGTTTTAAACCAGGTCAGTCCTTTTCTAGGACAGAGGCAAGTGAGTCGAAAGTAGAGCAGCATAAAAGGATCAGAATATTCAGTGTGTTACCATGCACCCAATTAATATGGTCACTGTCTGACTTCAGCAGTTACCAGATTCTTTGAGTACTCATGTATGTTAAAGTTTGAATTGAAATGCCAATAGTTTTTTGTTTGTTTGGATTTAAGCATCACATTCTTTTACTTCAGTGGGTTATAATACATTATGTATCGCATACATCAGAGTTTCTCTTTACCAGATGGGGTAATTTAAGATGTGGTCAATGACTGTAGTATTTGGCAATGGTTTCATCATATTTTGGCAACTCTCAATCAAATATCTCCTCAGGGAAAATAAAAATGTCAATTTTTTATGATTGAGATAAAACTAATTATGCGAACCACCAGCGTCCTACCACTGGTCCAATCACAGCATCCAACCACAGCATCCAAATCCAATGGCCAAGATGATGTCTCCACTTGCTTGTCAGTCATTTATGCATGTCGATTATGCACAAAATATTTGGCATTTTGGCCTAAGCAGCATGTGTTTTGTGGGTGTGGCTATCGCGAGAACACTGTCTGGATGTTGAAATTCAAAAAAGCCAGCTACCCTACAGAAAAATAGCTTAAAATGCATACAACCATTTGCCTTACTACACTGTAATACTGTAAATCCCTGCGGGGGAACCTTTGCGTGCCTTCCCATACAGTCACTTGCTTTAGTAATTTTATCAGCAACTACAGAACGGTGCTAATATTTTCCTGTCTGGTGGCTCCTGGTGACAGTAACGTCTCTTTTGACCAGCAGGGACAAGAGGAGAAAGGAAGAGTGGCTTCATCTCTTTTCCTGCCGTATCATTCCTCTTCCTGTGAATCTTCTCTTCGGAAATGAGATGCACATTCAGCATTCGGCAGCGTTCTATCCTCACCACATACACAAACTCCAATTACATAGCAACCATTAATCCGTAGGGCCATAACATCGATCTGTAGGGTTTTTCATCGCCATCTTAGCTAAAAGGATAGCGAGCTCCTCAATGGTGAACAGATGATACTTAACTTTTGAGTTTTAGGAGAAACATTGTTACTCATAAAGATCATTTAACTCTATTGTACTGTATTGCATGAGAGATTTGCATTTACACCTAAACACATCTGCCCAGGCTTCTTCACAACATGTCAAGTCTGTCTTCATTCTGTGTGTCATCCTTATCCTAAAATGGAAAACAGCTTATAATGGGGGTAACTCCTTCTTACCTGAAAGGTCTCATGAAACATAAGCCTCTCACAGGGATTAAAAAAAAAAAAAAGAAGCTATGGCTACATTTACCAAGAAACAAACCCACATAAGGTAGAAGCTCAATAAACCTTTCATGAATAGATCCAGGGCACAATTTAAAATGACATGGTGACTCAACTCCACTGTGGAGACAGGTCCATTTCTTTCTTTTCATTCTTTTCACTGTCTGACTATAGCCAGTCTCATCAAACCTACAGCCACCTTCTTATTCTCACTCCATTCAATAGAGAACACCATGAGCAGCTGCATCATTGCTAAGGACTACACCACTGTCAGTCTCCTTAACTCCCTGCTAACAAATGTCCACCTTAAGCAAGTATAACTAAACAATACTAGACTGAAAATAGTCTCATTGGCCACAATCCGGCCATTTAATAGGAACGCCTGTACCTCTGCTCTTTCATGTAATTATCCAATCAGCCAGTCATGTGGCAGCAGCACAATCTATGAGATTAAGCAAATATAAATCTGGAGCTTCAGTTAATGTTCACATCAAGCATCAGAATGGGGAACATTGTGATCTAAAGACATGGCATGGTTGTTGGTGCTAGATGAGCTGGTTTCATTATTTCAGAAACTCCTGGGATAATTATTGTTATTATTATTTTCTTTTTTTTAATTTTTTTTTTTACATCTATAGCATTTACATCAATTTTTAGCTGTCGGGTTTTGGTGAGCCTGTACCCATTGTAGTCTCAGATTCCTGTAATTGGGTGAAAGGAGTGGAACCTGTGTCAAATCCTCCTCAGGGTTTGTAGTGTTCTGAGATGCTTTTTTGTTCAACACAGTTGTAAAGAGTGGCTATATGTGCTACTGCAGCCTTCTTCTCAGCTCAATCCAGTCTGGCCATTCTCCGCTAACCTTCCTAATCAACAAGGCATTTCTACTCATAGAATTACTACTCACTAGGTGTGTTTTTATTTTTCTGCACCATCCTGTGTAAACTCTAGAGACTTTTGCATGAGAAAATCCCAAGCAAGCAGCAGTTTCTTAAATACTCATCACCAACAACAATGCCGTGGTTAAAGTCACGGAGATCACATATGATGTTTGATGCTAACACGAACTGAAGCATTTCTGCAAGATCTATGTGATTTTAAGCATTGTGTTGTTTCCACACTATTGCCTAATTGGATAATTGTAGAGCTGCAACAACTAATCGATAAAATAATCGATTATGAAAATCATTGTCAAAGAACCACATTATTGATCAGTTGGTCTGAGCATGGCACGGGGCATGCTCACCAAAGTTTTTCCCCAAATGACGTATTATACACTTAAACTATGCACTTTGCCATCTAGGGTATGAATTTTAGTAAACGGAAGTATAAGCCAGACGATGGCACATGATGCCAAACACACTAGCTTTAGCAGAATACCCAATGGTAATGAGTCAACATTAACTTTTATGCTCAACATGACCTCAGTCACCATCAGACAGAGGCGTAACTGTCAAGTAGCAGCAGAATACATCTCTGGAAGTACTGGAAGGAACGTCACCAGTGGTATGCACTTGAGTCAAAACAACTACAGTGGAAGTGTTTCTGTAATCTACTGTTCAGCTTCAAATAATGTGTTATATTTCGATTTAAATTATTCATACACTACACACATTGTTCTTGCCCAAAAAATCAGAGTGGTTTCTCAGTCCATTTCTGTTTATCTAATAAAAATAAAAAAGTTGTTAAAATATTTGCTCTTTAATGGAAGCTGGTGTTCATGCACTTGAGTGCAAAGTGATTAGAGTTGCAAAGTTTACAAGAGAATGGCCTTGGTAAGTAAAACACAGTTTGGCACAGACTACATGGCAGAATCCTTCTATGGCATTGCCTTCTTAGTAATGGTTTACACCTTCATCTCCAAGCCATATAAGGGAACACAAAGACCCTAGGATCAAATCAACAGTGTTTCTCATTAGGCTGTC
This sequence comes from Prietella phreatophila, assembly GCA_025728095.1. Classification (NCBI taxonomy): domain Eukaryota; kingdom Metazoa; phylum Chordata; class Actinopteri; order Siluriformes; family Ictaluridae; genus Prietella; species Prietella phreatophila. The sequence continues at coordinate 1,662,535 of JAOUWY010000052.1, read as the reverse complement.
TGTTCCAAGCATTGTTAGGTACACATAACGTCCTGTATGTACCCAGTACTATTACAAAGATCTTTCAGTTCTTTAAAAAGAAATCTTAAATGAACCTTTAGTGGGAAAAAAAATCTCAGTTCACATGCAACATATTATTCTCAAATCATGCAGATAATTTATCAACAGTAGTTTGTCATCCATTGACTTTAATTTGCAGTATGAATTTACCCACAACAAGAGTTCTTTCTGAAAGCGATAGCCTAGAGCTCTGCCAAAGACTCTCTGCAAATCAATAAACTCCGTTTAGTCATTAGACAAAGGACAATCTTTCTTTGGGGTTTAGCATGAACACTAGATTGAATTAAAATAAAAGTAATCGACATGTTGTGTATCCTCTAAGAATATCACAAGGACACATTGAGCCGCATCACGTTGGCAGCGCACTATAAATGAACCGTTCGATTTCTTTGAAACGTTTTCAGCCCTTTGTGAAGCTTTAACGTTGCAGATATTCATCTGTGTTAATAATTTCATTAGAGATCTTCACCTGATAGGAAACCTTCTCTAAACAACCTTATGAAATTTACACTCTGCATATCGACTTGCATCGTGAAAGCACAGCACGTGGCAAAGGCTGCAAATGCCTCTGTAAAGACTGTGAAAAGACTGACTGGGGCGGCTGTCTGTACAGCGATTCAAAACCAAAGCAGGCTTAAGAGATGGCCAGACAAAAACAAGCAATTAGTCTACAGAGCAGGCCAAGACATAAGGACACTCAATAGGACCCATTTATATGCAAAGAGGGTCAACATTTTCGGTGTAAGCGAAGCCAATAGACCACAGGGGTTGGCACAGTGCAGGAAAGAACAAGGAAGAAAACGGAAATAAAAGAATAAACAAGGCAAGTCTAAGACAGAGGACAAATGGTAAAAAAGAGAGAGAGGGACAAGGAAATAAACTGCCAGTCCTGGCAGGGTACTGTTATTCCTCCTCAAGCCATCCCAATTTGATCTCATTTAGGCACGCTACTATAATTACTTCAAATTTTACAGGGGGGAGGGGGGGGGCGCTTTGGGACTGAATAAATTCATCATGGTGTGGCACATTCCCATTCATTAACTCTATAAACAAAACAAGTGATGAAATATTCAGTCTGTATGAAGGAAGTGCCAAACTATAAAACAGAATTGAAAATTCACCACTGTACATCGTAGGATTGATCTTGTCTTGGAAACCAACCACGTAATTCAATATAAAACCCTCCATCCACCAACATGGTCGAATGGTTGGTAAAATATATTGTATTTGAAGGCATCCATTGGCGTTCTCCAAACATAGACAATCCAGAAGTAAGGAAAATGTGTGGGGAGAAAATGGGGTTGCTTCTTAAGCAGAAAGTATCCTTCACTTTTTGCGCAAGGAACAGCGTACAGTACGCGTGATGCAAATTTCCTCATCAGCAGAGTACGATTTATCTAACCATGTGTATACTTTGTACACGCAGGTCACATATGTGCATTAAATTCTTTTGCACTATTTAGTTGTTCCACAAGGTGGCAACAGTGACCCAGGACTGTTGATCCTCAAGGTAGTTGAAGAAAAAAAAAGAAAAAAAAAAAAAAAAAACGGAAAAGACAGAAATGAGTGCAGGTTAGAAAAAATGTGTATAATTCTATAAAATAAGAGTGTATGGATTTGTATATGGGTTCTAATTGTGGCGGGAGACTGCCCAAGCATTACTCCATGTTGTTGTGATTCTTGTTCCTTGTCATCCTTCACACCAGAAGACCCACTTTACTGCTCCTTACTGACTCTTGTTGGCCAGGAGAGGTAGTGCATGTGTCTGCCTGTGTACACGGACGTGTCAATTGGGGTATACTTTGAAAGGCTATGTTCAGGACTGTGCGCATACGCTCGCTTAACAAAACAAAATATACCAGAGGCTTTAGGTTGTTTGTGTCTTACGCCAGGTTCTGTGTTTATATCCAGTGACTGTAAGCAATGTTTGAATAGTAACAAGTTTTCTGAGGTTCTTAATGAATAATGTTTACTGGAGCTGGTCAAACAGCTGTTGCTGAAATTCTGTGGCCATTTTTAAATGTAATTTTCTGATTTACTAATCAATTTCTTTTTTTTCTATTAAATTTTTCCTGTTCTATTTTCTATTCTAAATTTCTAATGAACTATTCTGTAAAGCGTCCATTCATACATATGGATATATCCATGGATACATATCCGTGAGCTTTGTGCTTGTAACCATAACCTTTTCTTGCAGATGTAGTTTGCCTGCATGATGTACACCGTCATGATTTTCTTGACTGATCTCTTTGAGACTAATAATGCCGCAGCATTTGTTATTTAAACCCTATTCACATTTTTCCTTGTGGGACAGTACTGCAAGTTCAAATGACTCTAAACAAGATCTTTTATATTAAACCAATCGGCCAATTAAAACCATCTGCCTAATATTGTTTAGGTTTCCATTGTGCCACAAAAGCAGCTCTGACCCATTGGGCCAAGGACTCCACCTCTGAAGGTGTTCTGTGGGATCTGGCACTAAGAAGTTAGCAGCAGATCCTTTAAGTCCTGTAAGTTGTATCAGGTTGTTTTGAAGTTAGACCTGTACTATAGCGGACACATATAGCTGATGTTAAACCCAATATGACTCATCAGTGTGCCTGCCTTTCTAACTGTGATTACGTTCAAAATCCTTCTTTTATGGGGTTGTGTTCACGTCTTTTGTCCTCTGTAGGTGTGTAAGTATCACTGCACCCAGAATCAGAACTCAAATACATCAACATTACATTGGCAGAAATGCCTTTAAGCTAATTTTTACAACAATATAATCAGGAACAGAAATTAAAACGTATAGTATTGGGGAAAAAAACGTCAGAAGAAGGAGGGTTATGATTAAGTCATAGTAAGCCTGGTTGCATGCTGACACTCACCACAAGCTCAGAGAACATGCAGTCCAGCTCATCGTAGCTGGGAATGGGGAGCGTGGGCTCCATGGTCTGCAGGACAAAGTCCTCCCGCAGCCGGTAGGTGATCTCCGGGTGGTCATTGCTTTGGAAGCAGCAGAAGATAAAGGATCCGCCACGGCCTCCACCACCACGTTTACGAGGCGCCATGGCTCCTTGAAGGGGGTAAGGGTCAAAGGTGAGGGATAAAGGGTAAGGGGATGGTGTTCCTCCCTCAAGTGCCTCAGCTATCTACACCCGCCTCCGTCACAAAGACCTAAGATAAGAAATATTACACACACACACACACACAAAGTTAATCAGTGGTCAATCCATATGAAAAACTAAAATAACACAAACCAGTCAAAAGGTGCATCAATTTCAGTGGAGTCCATGAAAGAACTTGAGAAACACCAGTTTACCTTATGCTATTTCAGCGGATGCATTATTATACTTTACAACCACACATTGATCACTTAACAGGGCTGTTTTGAAAATGTCAAGCACAGGAAGTGAAGACAGCCATTAGCTTGGAAACTCTTCAGAGCTACTTAACAATTACAGTCTGTTTCATTACAATCAATTCATATACCAGTCTGAAGTCCCAAACAATTCATCCTAAGCAGACACAGAGGGGGTACAGTCCTTTTGACTTTGGTCTGGCTCAGGTTCATTTAGAAAAGGTTGCTGGAAAAGTAATAGAGGTGCTAGTGTCTCATATCAGATATAAAATCTCATTAAATGGTACGGACACTGCTGAGTGGACCTGAGCTGATTTGTCCCCCCAGTTAAGTTAGCTTGCAGTGGCACAAATTGGAGTCCATTTAATGTAAAAACAATGATCACAACCCTTCACGTTAATCATAAGCCGTGTTAAGCCAATCATATGTCATGTTAATTGTTTTGATCATTTACAATTACAGCATTTAGAACACACCCTTAACCAGCAGGACTTACAGAAATGCTTTGCAGTCTCCCTCAAATCATATCTTCATGCAAGTTCAGAATACCATTAGAGAGAATTTAGTACTGATTAAAAAGAAAAACAATACAAGGGATTTTAGAAATAAATTAAATAAGTGCTGATTCAAGTGTTGGTGAAGATGTAGATCTTTAATCTGAGTTTGAAGAAAGCCAGTAACTCAGCTGTTTAGACAGCCAGGGAAAGTTCATTCCACCACCTGGTTGTTGCCAGGCCAGGAAGAAGACGACTCTTGATGCATGTCTTCCTGGTAACTTGGGGGGTAGTATGTTGTTCACTTGAGCCATGCTCAAAGCTCAAAGGGAGCGTAGTGCAGAGTAGGGTGTGATTCATCAAAATCTGGTATCAAAGGTGTTACTCAAAGGAACCCAGCAAATCAGATTGTCCCTTCTGTAGCACCATTATGTTATTAGACTCTATTCTGCAATAGTAAACAATACGTGTGCACAGAGACAAAAGTCATCGCCACTGAACCCCGATAACTAATAGGAAATCACCATAATATCAGGACCAGTCTGAAAAATGATAAAATAGAAAATATGATGATATCTTATGCTTTAATTAAACCATATTCTAACTCACAGAACATACCTCTAGAAGTGTAAATGATGTAAAAGAATTCAATGGACTGCATATACTGATATAAATGGCTCCAAAAAAATATCAGAAAGCATCATGCTGGAACAGCACAAACCTCTATATTGCATGTGAAGAACCGGTAATGTTACAGGCTGATGATGAGTGTTCTTATCACAGCTGGACACCCTCAAGACCCACAGATAAACAATGGGAAAATCCATCTCCTAGGTCAAGCTGACTTTAAATAATGTAAGACACATTGGAAAAAAAAAATAATAATTTTTACAATCTTTTGTATATAGTGAAAAAGGGCGGTGTTTTTAGCACATCAAAAACAACATGGGTGGACTGTTGTGAAATATTTCCTTGCACTTTTTAAATAACAGACTGGGGTATGGACCCCCATCTGCTGGCTGTTGGTTAGCAATATAATCCACACAGCTGGAGCAAAGCTGAACCCTAACCATTTTACCCTGTCTGCCGCCACCAAGGAATCCTGAGGAGCCCAACCCAAAAGGCTGAGATAATCCAGTCCCAAATTCTCATTCACTTCCACTTGGTTCTAAAACCTGAGATGAAGAATATAGACAAACGTATTCTAAGATAAGTACAAATCCAAATCCGTCCTAATGTTTGTGCATGGATTCTGTAAGACCAGACAAACTGAGATACACAGTAAGGCAGAGGTTCTGAGGTTTGGTTGAGTAGATAACCCCAGATTAAGCAAGAGAACATGAGCATGCTTGCATACCTCTTCTCTGTGGTGCAATAGATTGGTATGAGGTGCCTCCCCGAGTTGATATCTGCATAGCCCTCATCACTGCAGTTAAAGAGCAAAGAAGTATGAAACCTCATGGTTTACAAGCTGCCTTGCCTCTCTCGGAGTCTGAGTCTGTGATCAGATTACATTGCCGATCGCATTAGTCCAGGCCATGGGGGTAGTATTAGAATTGCTGTGAGACAATAAATAAGTGATCTATTTCCCAATAAAGTAGAATAGTATGTTGTAGATTTCATCTAAAGGAATGCACCAGATCAAATGGCAAATGCTACTCAAGTTTAGCTAGGCTATTCCAGGACTCTGGGGAGTGTCCTGACTCTAGAACAGGACTCAATTCCTCATACGTTGATAGTTTTTCAAACCACCATGCTCATCACATCCTGAGCCTTTTTAAAGCCTGCTCATGCTTGTGCTCGAAAAGCTCTAACACTGAATTTAGCAATCAGCTACGGACGCTCATGTCTTTTTCTTTTTTACATCGCTTTTATCCATTGCATAGAATGTGTAGAATGTAGTGGCTGACGAAGAACTAGACAGGAGAGAACAAACCGCAGCGACAGAAGAAGGAAAGCATGGGATTCGGCATAAAAAGTTATTTGCTACAGAGTTTAACATGGACATTTTCCCAAGATGTGACAAACAACATCTTGAATTCTGAATCTTGCTACACAAATAGAAAACCATGTGTCGATTACATATGCTGAAACCTGTGAATAATTGAAGTCACGGGTTGGTTACCAATAGAGACCAAATACAGATACTCTTTAAAGCAGAGGTTTCCAATCCAGTCATTAGACCCCTTTTGTCTGTTTTCATTCAGTTCAATCTCCTGAGCCAAAATCAGTATAGAGAATGGCACAGCCTGTCTCAATTGCTGGGAGGGCTAGACTGAGAAACTGCTGTTTAGACCATATATACTCACGGCCACTTTATTAGGAACACCTAAACACCTGCTCATTCATGCAATTATCCAATCATGATGTGGCAGCAGTAAAATGCATAAAATCATGCAGATGCAGCTCAAGAACATCTGTTAATGTTCAAATCAGACACCAGATGTGACATATTTCAATATTAAAGTAACAGTTGGTGTTCTCTACAAGTCTCAAATCAGGCCAGCTTGTTCACTCATGATCACTAGGGATCGGTCCTATTCTGGTTCGGAAAATTTAGTCCAACCATAATTATGCTCAGCACATCCACATATGCATACATTATTTATCGTTAGTCATTCTTCCAAGGTGCACCATATTCCTTATGTCTAATTACAAATAATTGCTATTAATCAGCAAAACAAATAACACTCCACGGTTAATTTCCCATCACGGAGAAGAGGAGGAGGCCATGTCAGCAAGTGTTATTCTCATTGGCTATTAGGAGGAAAATAATTTCAAATTAAGAGCAACAACCTCCAACACTGACTTCTTTTAAGATAATAAAAGCACAACTAAAAGATATACACTGATAAGCAAAGCTATATTTCTTTGCAAAACATTAAAGAAAAGATACTGTATCACCTAAACTCCACATACCAAGCTGTTCTCTGATTTCCCTCAAAACAGAGCCTGAAGGTTTCTGGATACATGTGGCAACCACGAAATAACCTTTATTTCCATGGAATTACGCAGGAGCTGAAGCATTTCACATTTTGTATGGTACTCAAAACACAAAAAGAGACAGCGTCCTATGGAACGTACAAGCAAAAAATGAACCAGATTAAAGACACTGATTAAGCAAAGGTTACTAGACAAATTGAAAGAACTCATATGAAACATAGAAGCTTACATTTTACATCTAGAAAGCATATTTGTGTTCACCTGCATAAACTGAGAAAAACAGAAATTAACCTGTCCTGTGAACACTGGTTAGCAGTTTTGCCATGGGGAAAAATTCCAAAAAAGAAACATAAATCCATCAACCTCATTGCTTGAACCCTAAACCTCCCTCTCAAGAGCAATTCATCCTACAGCATGCTTAGACACACTCGTATAAATCAAGTACCTCAACAACGTAAATACTCTTGGAGTTTATTTTTGGTGTTGGCCAATAGTGAAGAGTAGAACATTAAGCCAAAGTGAACAACACTTTGACAAAGTTTTTGATCTCCTCACTTACCCAAACTCACAAATATTAAAACAAAGTGACCACAACTTCCTTTGGGCGATACTGATTTATGTTCTGAATATAAAGGTATTTATTTAACACAAGCATGCCAACGGGTAACAGTTCACGAAAGCGGAAACTTTCTAATATGAGGAGTACAAAACTGGCCATGCAAGTTCTACATGGTCACTTTGACACACAGATAAACACAGCTGTAGATCCTCCCAATAGATCTGACCTAATCAGATCTGATTTAATGGCGACTTTGCACTATCTGACCGTCAGCAAATACACTACTTCTTTATGTCTAAAGACTGTAGGCAATATTTAAAACAATCAATAGTATGTGGGAATTAGTGCATGCAAGTCTCAGCATATTTGGTACTCTTTTCTCACCATAAGCTTCAGAATCTTAGAGGCAGCAATCCGATTCATTCTCTGCAAGAATCAATCAATTATTTATTTATTTATTGATTGATTGTAAGTTTTTGTTTTGTTTCACTTTTGCAAATAAAGTTCCTCCTAATTAAGCATGGATAAATGTGCATATTAAATAATACTAAAATCACAAATGATAGTAAAAATATACATAAATTCAACAATTAACATCATACTGAGAACTTACTCTGGAATATCTTTCAAAATCAAGACATACACTGCCCTCAACTAATATTGACACCCTTGGTAAATATGAACGAAGAAGGCTTATTATTTAACCTTTTGATATTTTATTCACAAAAATATTCTGCTCTCATAGATATCCGACAATTGCAAACAAATATAGGTGTGCAATAATTATGAATTCATATGTGAAAAATATATTTGAAGTATATTTTACATTTCTTTTAGTATACCTGGGTGACTAGGAACAAGAAATTGTTCAATGATGACTTCCTGTTTCACAGGGACTTCCTTTCAGACTTACGTCTGGTCCCAGAGAGTCCCTAATCTGTCCCACAGGTGTGTCTCGACACTACACATTCCACACATAGCCAGCTGGCTTTAACCACAAACCTACTCTCATCTCAAAAGTTTACCCCGTAGTCTCCATGAATCAACTCTCTAATCAAATCAAACACTCTCATTGGCTCACGGGCTCATGTGCTACTATTTTATGCAAAATAAATTCAAATGGGGATAACTCCTCTGGTAAGGTTTACTAATAAAATACATATTACACATTTCAACTGTGGTCCCCTCTTTACTATAAAGCCCTATTATAATTTCCATTGTCTACCTTTCCACTGTGCATCGTGCACAACACTTCATATTACCATTTGAATATGCAAAGCTTTCAACGAATGTAACGTCTGTTATTTCACATAATACAACCTTGCTTTGTTTTGGAACTCCAACCCAGGAAGCTGTTCAGAACCTGTTGCTGCATTTAAATGCATGTTGTTTATGAGAAGATAAATATGAACAAATCAAGCTCGTTTTATTCACAAAGGCTGAAGCTGAAACTTCTGAATTCGAGTGTTACGGTGTGATGCTGATGTTTCTCCGTATGGTGCAGCCAATCCATGTTCGGTTTTCGTACTGATACAATTTTCTGGTCCATTTCTACTCCCTTGAACACATCTGAGGAAGCTGTTGATATCTCCAGAGGTTTTGTCTTGTTTCCATTGTCAGTCTCAGATCACAATTGTTTGAATAATTGCTTGGCGATATGCTAGCTAGTTATTGCATCGTTGGCTAGCTTTTTCTCTGCATCCATCCATGGTTCCCAGTTACCTAGTAGCAGTGTTCAATACTTTAAATGCATTGAGCGTTCATATTCCCATGTTTCTCATGCTTAAAGCACAAATTCTAATGGTTCCAGATTCTCGTTCAGAATTCCTCAAAAGGTTTTGTTTCTCAAAAGGTTGCAGAATCTCTGTGTATCCTTTTGGTCAAGTTGTCTACGACACTGGAAAAACCAAAATACAGTGGGCATAAAAAGAGATACAAGCAAGACACCAAGCTAAGCCTCACATTTGGAACGTGCGTGTCAGCATGAATACTGCACTAGCTGCGATATGACTTTATCCGATGTGACAAGCAAGAGACTCCTGCACACAGAATTGCCCACGCACTAACAATAACCCAGTCCATACTGACCTACAGTCTCCCCCTTTTCAAAACCAAGTCTCGCTCCTTTTCTACCCCATGTACACTTTATTTCTAAGATAAATGATTCACGCCAAACATTTCCTTTATTTTAATAGGAATTCTCTGGAATATTAGACTCACCATGGACCGCTTATGTGTGCTTTTGGCACAACCGTAACGCTGTCAAATAAAACAACCAAAATACGTAGCACGTTAGGAAGAACTCCAGTGGCGGATGAGGTTAATGACAGGGCAGGAAGTAAATAGAAAACAAAAACCAAGAACCTTTGACTGGTTCATGTGATGAATTATGATGTGTTCAAATGAACTTGGAAGGTTGTGTCATTCTGAAACGACGTGCTTTTCGAGCTCGACACATTCGAGCCACAATTTGTGGATAAAAACACAGGCATCTCAACGAAAAGACGCGTTTTATGAACAACAAGCTAGCCAGCTAACAATGATAATGAGTTTATAATGGATTTACTTTCTCAAAGCAGCATACTGTATGGTCAGTGTTATAGATTTAACCAACTAATATGTCCATGTTTGATTTATGATAAATACTACATTCAACCTGAAGTAATATTTATTTACTACTGACAGTGTGAACATTGACGTGATGTCTTCTGTTGAACTCAAGGTTAAGGAGACCTTCCCAAATTTCCGGGCATGAATTCCAAGTGTAGGGGGTGTTTTCCTCGGTGTTACTTACAAGTTACGAGCTTTAGTTAAAAGCAGCATTAGACCTGTTCTACTTATGACTGAAGTTTCTCCCTAATATGGTTACTGATGAACAACTAACATGAGTAAATAAGCAGTATGCTGCATACATTAATTACCACACACATTCTGCTGTAGTTACTGTAGTTAAGTATTGTTGAGTTGGCTGTAAATATTGATAAAGTGCAGAAATTTTTTTTTAAAAAAGACGTGGCGTTTCAGAAAGCAATTTGGCTGCTATTGAACATGCATTGCAATCGAGCGTGGAGTCTGGACAGCAGAGGATCAAGGCAGATAATGGTACAATAACCGCGTGAATCCTCACTGACGGAACAACCGTTTCATGTGTAGTGTGCAAACAGTAAGAGTATGAGGGGGAAGAGTGAAATCTTTGGCGCATGACGGATTTTTTATATATATATATATATATATATATATATATATATATATATATATGCGCATCATTTGAACTTGCAGCCTAAAACCTTGTTTCACGGTAACAGAATGCGACATAAAAAAATTAATTAATTAATGAATTAAATAAAATCAATCACACCTTGGATGGAAAATTATGCTTGAAAACGACCGCATCTTTGGATGTGTCATTCTTTCGACAAAGAATTTTATCCTCAGCACCTTAATTACTGAATCACCCCCATCCTCACCTTGTTCACTTTAGGCATATCCCACTGTTGTCACTTCACTGTGCTAATGTTTCAAATCGGCCGCCTCAAAGGTGTGTCAGGTTTCTACACGCACATCAAATCATCCCATGATTCTGATTCTGGCTTTCATTCATCCTTAACCTCTCCCTGATTAATTAACATTGATATACCATGTAAAATAATACGTGTGTGAATGTAGCTGAAGGCTGATTACTATAGTGTGGGTTAACGTTAGGATTTAATACTGGAGATATATATATATATTTATTTGTTTGTTTATTTCATGTTAGTGTCTGTATTTTTATTAGTCTCTGAGGCATGAAAGTCAGAAAGCCAGTTTGCTATAAGTGGAAGGAAGCACAAAATCCCTTAAATACAGTGGTGCTAAACGCAGAATTCCTTGCCTGTGTCATAATTCCACATGTACTGCAAAGCTCTCATTTAAAAACACCCCTAAAACATTTCACACACAGATAAGAGATTTCTGACACTGGGCAGGCCTAAAATAACTTTCTTGAATCAACAGACTACGGAGGGCCGCTAGGGAACCATTAGTAGCGCCTCCCGGTGTGGGGATTGCAGGCAAGTCTAAAGAATGAGATAAGGTCTGCGTTTTTACAAAAGAGCTGTTGAGTAACGGACCTGTTATGAGAAAGGTCCTTCATTAATCACCCAGGCGGAGGTAGCTCAAGGGCTAGCCATCGGGTGTCCCGCTTGTGTTATAATAACCTCACGAACCACTGAGCTGACCAACAAACGCTCCACAACTAAAGTAGCGGCATGATCCAAACACAACCAGCCCTGAGGTGAACCCACAGAGAGGCTCAAATTCCACACTCCCTCAGTCATGTCTTCAGGAACTTTGAGAGAAAAACGCAGAGAGAGAGAGAAAAAAAAACAGATAAAGAGGTCGGAGAGCTGTTCTTGCAAACAGATGGCTTGTCAAACGTGTTCAGCAGACAATGAGCCCCATCCCCCAACTTAATGTTTGCACAAGCCACACACATACACCCGCCACTGACCCACCCAAACACAACGTCCCTCACACGCACTTCACCGTCGAGAAGCAAGGTCAGAATGGGTTCAGTGGGCTGTTATTATTAGCAAAAATATCAAAATGAATGAATTGCTCACTGTTCAGGTACAGGGATGCAAATAAAGTAACATTTAAAACAAAAAAGAAATATGCATAAAAATAATGAGAAAGGCTTCTACATGGTATTATTAGATTATTAATGAACATACATTATTTGATTATCTGCAAATGCACTGATCGCACTGACTTTTTTTTTTCAATATCTAATACAATACCAGTAACTCTGACCTTCTAGCGATGTCCGATACAGACATCTACTTAAGCAACTCTTATTAAATGTCATAAGCACAATGGTGCTGTGCTTTAGACAATCTGCATCCACGCACGATTTCAATATCAAACAAATGAGAAAAATCCCAAATATATCCTAAATATAAATAAGACGAATGTGTGAACTCCATGCCACGCTTGCACACCTGAAACACTTAAAGCCATTAAGGCAGGAAACAGAGCTATATCCGGTGGACTAAGAGTATGGAAGTGTGCAGCAGAAATGGAGCCTGATAAAGGAATTGAGTGGACTCACTGACCACCCCGGTTACAAATCCTGGAGCCCTGTTGAGGAAAGAGAAAGCAAATACGCCGTTTCAACAAATATTTTGACGGGATACTCATCAAAGCAACCGGGAGAAAGAGAAGGTCTAGACGAACACGTGTAGAAATGGCTTAAAGAGGCCACAGCAAACGAGTTGGCCATCCCTCCTTCGTCTGCTGTTGCCATAGCGACCATCACCTGCAATGCCGGCTTGTGGACCACGATGAAAATTTTTTTATTATATATATATTTTTTAAATCAAAATCATCAAATTGTGTTTGTGGCACAACAGGATAAAATATCAGACGCATGTTAAATAAATGCACTGTTTAAAATGCTGAAACAGAGCAGTGATAAATTCCAGTAATTCATAAAAAAATTAAAAAAGGACCACTCCCTGAGAGTAAAAAAAACCCCCTGCGCTAATGAGACAGAACCCGACAGATGAGTGACAGGTCAGCTGAGCTTGTTTTAACCGTTCATGACCTGATTACACAATAACACTGACAGCAGAGTTTAGTTAAAAACTAACTGTGATTGCTTTGGACCAAATCAGGTAAATCAATGCATTCATAAATATTCGAAAGACCAAAGTCTATTGAGCGATTATTAATACAGCAAACCATTCAGGTACTGGAAAAGGCAATGCAGTTGAGGCATAAGCGAAACACCTGAAAACGAAAACAAAAAGGTAGTTGAAGCTGAATGAATGATGACACAGCTAGCTCAGAGAGAGAAAAAAAGAGCAAAGGGAATTTGGAGACAGAAACCGCGGTAGATAATACAGTGTATATTATCAAGAGCCCACGTGGCACGTGACACCCTGATGGAAAAACAGATGATAAGCCAGAGTGAGCTGCAAAACGAGGCCATCCATTTTCAAGGTCCCTTCTGATTGACCTTATCATCTCCATCCTGTCCAAATAATGCACACTAAAATGGATGCCTACAGCCCCCCCTCACTCTCTCACACACACACACCTCTCTGGAGAGCAAATGCACAGATCATACGAGAGGAGGAGGGGTGGATTACTAGCACCAAGTCTCTGCATCGTGCCGGTTTTTAATACTGGGTGTTGAGACAGCATGGACGACCCAATGAAGCGCCCATCAATCCCCTCCCAGCATTACTGCAGAAGCAGACACCTCAAACCCATCCCAGAGACAGAATACACACGTGTCATTCACCACTTCACGGACGACAGACCCCACCTTCTCCGATGAAGACCAAGCTGGAGCCATCACCCATTCCAACTGTAAAGTGCAGACAAAATCCTGTCACTGTTCACTCTCAGACTTCGCTCGTCATTTCTTACCCTCTGCATCTCTGTTCAGACTCCATCTACCGAAGGCATCCCTCTCGGGTTAACATGATCGGCTGCACAGCAACCTTACTGACATGACGCTCCGGGGATTCTAAATCCAGAAAGGTGTTCAAAATGTTCACATCTATGCTGTTCCCTCCTCAGCCGACCGGTTCTCTCAGCCCCTCACACTGCTGCCCGCATTCTCAAACAAACGCCCTTCCAACCTCCTTATGTCTCTCGCTTGCAAACACACACACACAGATGTTACTCAGAACAGGACAAGCCCCTTTTCATCACCCAGCCTCCTTATTGGATGCCAGCTGAATGGGATCACCGCCCACTGCTTGTTCTCTGGTTCTTCTCCTCTGTTTTTTTTCTGTTCACACCCTCGTGGCCTCCTGCTGTAGTGTTAACAGCTCAGGTGGAGATCTGATGTGGGGAAATACTTTCTATGGGAAATGTGAACGAGTAGTGAACATGTTACAGAGGCATGTGGCAATATTTAATGTTTATAATACAAAATGTACTCTCTCCTCACAGTTCATCATCTTCTTGAATCTAAAAAGTTCTATACGCTTGATATATGCCTACTTGCAATTTCATCAGCCTAGGGAAAAAAAAACAACAAAAAAAAACCCCACAATGCACTCTTCTTTTTAATCTTTTTTTTTTAAGCTACAGTGTGTGTTTTTTATATTTTTTGGAGAAATAGAAAACATGATGTTTGTAAGCTGCACCCTGACACATCTCAGACGCATGTGTCATACACTGGGTATAAAAAATTAAAAAAAATAAACACACACCCAATGATAAAATTGTATGTTTTTGTGATATAAATAAATGAAACCAAGGTAAATCATGCAAGATCTTTTTCCACCTTTAATGTGATCTAGCAAAACAAGATTCAAGTAGACGAATAAATAGAAACATTTTAGGTTAAAAACAAAAACAAGCAAACAACAACAACAACAAACGTACAATAGCCTGGCTGCATAAGTGTGCACACCTTTTTATAATGGGGCATCAGAATTAACCTTCATATTCAAACTTATGACCAAATGTAATTATCATACACATGTAATCAATCAATTCACTCATTTTAATTACCGTAAATTCCGGACTACAAGCCGCTACTTTTTTCACAGACTCAGAACACTGCGGCTTAAACAATGAAGCGGCTAATTTATGGATTTTTATGGGCTAACGAGTTTCATGCCACCAAAACATTTAACCTCGTCACATCGGACCAATGAAATGACCCAACAGGTCACAGTGGACCAATGAAACTGTTGGAATTAAATCTAACGTGCTCACACTACATTCTTCAGATCAGTCGTTTTGCGCTTCATGCACACACGCCTGTGCTCGAGTTCACCAGATTACTGAGCGCATACACCTGTGTGACATGCAAGGTTACTTAAGCCCTCGTTAGCATTAGCACGGCGCGAAGTAAACACTCTCTACCACGTACAGTCAAAATACGTTCTCGGATTGAACTGGCTTACGGACTTCGATTCACGATTCCCGGATTATCCCTTTATTGTTATTACGGACTTCTTAGTGTTTCTCGC
>JAOUWY010000052.1:1575198-1595087 GCA_025728095.1 Prietella phreatophila | reverse complement strand
ATGCTAGTTTCTTAATCAAAGTATGGTCTTAATTAGATTAAGAGTGGATTATTGTTGTCCATGTAAACGCAGCTAATAACGTCCATATATAGAACAGTGTCCGTGAAAGGAGCAACAACGAGGACAGTCAACACGCTTAAAAGTACGGCACAGACAAAAACAACTGCATGTCTGATGACCTTATTCTGAAATATTATTATTGAATAAACATGATATATTGTGATTTTAAATAAAGTTAACAGAGCGTGGACACTGTTGGGGTTTTCAGTGCATCTTGTTTCTGCTTCACTTAGAAGCACGAAAAAGTATCAAGCAGATGCACCAGGGAGGGCGCGCTCACATTTTATGATTGATTCGAAATGTGAAAAAGCATCACCCAATGTACCGCCCTACAAAAAGGACAAAGGACATGAATGTTTTCAGTGAAATGAAAACAAAGCCTGTATGATTGATTCTTTACTGCTATAGTGAATACAATTGATATCACTATAGCACAAAAACAATTGGGTAAACTGACTCATGGACAAAGAATAGTTGCACTTATAATGTTACAATCAATCATAATTGTGCTTACGGCCCTTCAAAAACGCCAGAGCGGCCGAGAAAGAAACTGAGTTAGACATCCCTGATTTAGGCCATGCTTTGTTCCTCACTGCGAACTGATTCTACACTCATACAACGCCCTTTAATATTGGCACTCTTGGTAAATATGAGCAAAGACGGCCTTGAAAAATGGTCTTTATTGTTTACCTTTTGTTTAAAATAAATAATCACAAAACTACTCTGCTCTCATGGATTTGAAACAATTGCAAACAAAACAGGTTCATAAAAAATATTACACAATTATTGGCACACCATGAATTCGTATGAGAAAAATATATTTGAAGTATATTCCCATTGATATTTTACATTTTTTAGTACACCTGGGTGACTAGGAACAGGAAATTGTTCAACCATGACTTCCTGTTTCACAGGGGTATAAATATGAGGTAACACACAGGACAAATTCCCTTATGGCTGAGTCTGGAATCGTGTACTGTGACGGTATGTATTGTCTACTGCACGGACGTTGAAACAGTACGTACTAATCAGTATGTGTGTGTAGTACGACTACAACCCCGGACACTGTCATGTGACCATCGATGTCATAATAAACGGAAAAATATTGAAGGGTCACCAGATTAAAGCAACCGAACTAGCAGCAAAACGCACGTCAGGAAATTAGTAATGCAATGTGGGCGGGGTTAACAGGCTGAGGTAAATTCGTTAAGGTTAGCTTGGCCGGCTAAAGCATGATGGAGATCACAAACACTCGACTGTTTTCGTGTTTAAACCTTCAATAAGTTAACAATTTATTCAGGTAACAATTCCTGTTTAACAAAATTTAATACTTAAAAAGAGCTGACGCACTGTCGTCCACGATTTTATTTCTGAGCTCGTCTACACCAGTCCCATTGCATTACGGGATTGTTTGACTCGAGTAGTGTCCATCGGTCACATGCAGCAAAATCTCGCCGGAAACAGTAAGGGTATTTCTCGCCTACTGTTTCTTGCATGCAGAGAATTCGGATATACTACACATCTGGTGTACTGATTTTCGCCTACTGTGCAGTAGGGTAGTACACCATTTTGGATGCAGCCTTAGTCACTCATAACAATGGGTAAGACCAAGGAATATAGCTGTGACATGCGACAAAGGGTTGTTGAGCTTCACAAATGGGAAGTGGCTATAAGAAAACAGCAGAAGCATTGAAAATGTCCACTTCCACCGTTAGGGCAATCATTAAGAAGTTCCAGTCAACAGGAAATGTTATGAATCAACCTGGAACTGAACGTGTGTCTATATCGTCTCAACGCACTGTGAAGAGGATGGTCCGAGTGGCCAAAAAATCTCCAAGGATCACAGCTGGAGAATTGCAGAAGAAGTTAGATGCCTCTTGGGGTCAGAAATTCTCCAAAACTACAATCCGAAGTCTCCTACATCACCACAAGTTGTCTGAAAGGGTTTCAAGAAAAAAAGCCTCTACTCTCTTCCAAAAACAAACTCAAACTTCAGTGTGTCAGACACTACTGAAACTTCAAATGGGATCGGGTTCTATGGTCAGATGAAACCAAAATAGAGCTTTATGGCGATAAATCAGAGGTGGTTTTGGTACACACAGAGAAGTAGACATATGGAAAAGTACCTTATACCCACGGTTAAATATGGTGGTGGCTCTTTAATGTTTTGGAGCCATTTTTCTGCAAAAGGACCTGGACATTTTGCTAGGATACATGGCATCACGGACTATCAAATCCCATAGAAAACCTGAGGGACGAACTAAAGAGGAGCGTCCACCAGCATGGAACTCGAAATGTGAAGGAGCTGGAGAGATTCTGTATGGAGGAACGGTCTCAGATCCCTTGTCATGTATTCTCCAACCTCATCAGGCATTAAAGGAGAAGACTCAGCTGTTATCTTGGCAAAGGGAGGTAACACAAACTACTGACTACAAAGGTAACAATAACTGTTACACACCTATATTTAACAAAAAAAAAAAAAAAATTCTCCTGAACCTGTGTTTTGTTTGATATCCACGAGTGCAGAGTAGAGTATTTTTGTAAATTTATTTTAACAAAAGATCAAAAGTTTAAATAATAAAAGACAAATTTTCACAGCCTTCTTTGCACATATTTACCAAGGGTGCCGATATTATTAGAGGGCAGTGTATAATGGCAGAAGTTGGCAGTGTGAAACTGAGTATGCAGAGACATTCCCAACCCCTTGAGGAGAGTTCCAGCTCTGCAGAGGCTGTAGACAGAAAGCACGGTGAGAGGACTAGGGATACACTGCATGACGCTAGATGGCCAAACTGGGCGTCCTGTCTCACCTTGAGCCCTCATGTCTGCCATTCCTCTCAAACTCTGCTGGTACTCTTTATAATCAGGACATAAGAAGAAAATAGGTCAGAGGTAAAGTCAAAATGGGGAAAAAGGAGGGAGAGGGGGTGTGGACGACAAGTCATATCACAGACAGGGGGAAATACAGGTTTTAACAATCCTAGGACAAAAAGGACAGAGCATGTTCATATCTAAAGACTCAAGAAAGCTGGCCAGTGTCTTCATATTCAATTTCCTGTGGGTTAAGGGAAGGATATTGCTCATGCACTCAGAGGCTAAGAAAGTGATCAAATAAGAGGAGGAGGATTCTTCAAGTGGTGATCTCTGTAGACTAGGAATGAATTTCCTGACAAAGAAATTAAACATGATGACAGTTATTCTCGCCTTTGGGCACTCAAAAAGAAAACATGATAAACAGAGCTGGGAACAGGAAGAGGGGTTGTCATTTGTTCTCTTGCTCTGCACTACACAGGAAAAAAACTATAAAAGAGCCGCTTAATTCACACTGATTACACTTGCCCCTTGTGCATTTACAATGAAGGGGGAAAAGAAAAAGTGTTGGTTTAATTTGAAGTGGAACACAGAGTTAATGCAGAAGTAGTGGGCTGGAAAGTGGACAAGAAATTGAATAATCTCTTAAAGTACTCAAAGTAACAAGATGCTCCATATCTATTTCTTCGGCTTTGGCTGGGGAAAAAACAGCCAGAATTAAGATGCTCCCTTGCTTATGATTACAGTGTTTATCCAAGATGAGTGGGAACGGTTCTTAACCGAACCTGCTAATTTCCTTTTCTGTCTTAAGCAGGTGTCTACTGCTTTAGATCAGAGGACAGGTACAAGTCAGTCTAAACTGTCCATGTGTAAATCTAACACTAATTGTTTATAAAAACAAATTTAGATTAAGCCTGGGCATACAATTAACGTCTGGTGAAAAGCGGAGCATTTCTACGATTTCCATTTGCGTAAAATAACTCGATCATTTTAAAGATTACCTGGTTCCACAGGCTTTTATACAATCCTATCGGCTCACTCATTGATTTTATCCTCACGTTAGCACACACTGTCCTTCCAAATGTGCATGTTCGTTTATAGAATGTATTATTGTCGTTGCTTTTTTTTTGTTGTTTTTTTTAACCCTGTGCTGTTTATGGACATCACTACAATTCCATATTCAACAGCCCCAAATGCACGCACCCCTTTGTTTGTTTAATTGGTTACCAGGTACTATGGTGAGAAACCAATCAGAATCTTGCCTTTTCCCCCCCATGTTGGTTTGACAGGTAGATAGCGATGCTCTGAATTTGCGTATATCAAGATGAAAGACTGTCAAGTATGCAAGGTTTCCGGCAGGAGGAGAAAAAGCAGTGCAGATCTGTATAAGGTAAAATGTAATTTCCTCCGATTACTACCATCTTATTTTAATCATTTTCAATGGAAATGTCAAAGGTGTTTTATGGCTATTAATCTGCTGATGATGGGTCAGGCCTAAATGACTCTCTGGAATCCAGCCAAAATGCATGAGCGTCACACGGGATGTCAGGAAGGTTTTTTTGTGTTTGTTGCAGCCAAAAATGCTCCATTTTCTTGCTGCATTTTTCACAATTTGTGAAGCAATTTGCAGAGTTTATGCCTTTGTGGGGAAAACTACTTGAATTGGCGAAATCGAAATAGCACAAAATTGTGTTCCATGATCTTTCACAGTGATGCTTGCTGGTAAATGAGACCTTATAGCTGTACTCATATTCGACGCACGTAAATCGAAGGGGGCTTTGGCCAAATGCGTGCAGTGATGATTTCACATGGCCCAAATCTTCAGAGGATCTGCGGTAATTGTGAAAAATTGTGAGCTCCTGCGAACATTGTGGAGCTTCCTTGATTCTGCATTCATTTCTGCTATTCCTTTCAAAATCCTGGAGGGACTGTTAATTCCTGGCTATGGCACTGCTTCCTGTTTACTTTGGACTAGCAAGTAATCGTGCTGGAGTGCATGCTACATATGCTTTCACACAAATATGCACAGTTAAGACCGGTCTCAGTGGCACCTAGGTGCAAAAAATAATGACTTATCACGACTACATAAAGTCCTCTCTCGATATCATTCTTAAATCTGTCCACTCTAGTAATATGACCGATTAAGCAGTCAGGACCTCGTTTAGTTTAACTCTGCAAACAGGTCCTGCGCTTGGTTACTGCTGAGGCTGTGAACCCTCACCATCTAATGAGAAAGGTAGGAATGTGCTGGGCTGTAGTACAGATCTTCATTCCTGATCATATAAACAGCAGGTGGATAATAAGGTCATGCGGATAATACGGATCTGTTTGATTAAGAGGAAAAGGGCAATTGGGATTTAAACAGTCCAACCAACATGTTGTGAAAGGCAGAAACAAGTTCACTGTGAGAATTTACACCTAGAGAAGCATGTCGACAGTGGGTGGAGTCTTAGCCCTTGTGCAGCGGGGTCTTGGTTTAGGAGCATTCCGTCTAGACAGATCTGGGGAAAACTGACGGGGGCAGGTCAGAACACCTAGAACAGATTCTGCAACTAGGACAGGATTGTGGAAAATCAGAGCAGGGCCAAAACGAGAGGGAGGATCGACAAAAAAAAAAAAAGGTTCTCGGTACCTGAACTCCAGTCATCTCGTAACAAATCGCTCTCAATCATCACATCTGTCAGCGGCCAAATTTAGCGCCCAGTACGGTGGCCTGAATTACACAACCAGGAGTTTATCTTCTCAGAGTTTCATCGCAAGTAAACCCAGGGGATGATTCGGAAATGAAATCATCCCATGCGTATTTAAAAAGATTACTACTTGCCACGACACAGGTGAAATGACTTAAAACAGTCACAAACATTCAAGAAACTACTGTGAAACTCATAAAAGGAAAACGAATCCCCACTGTAAAAGAAAGGTCGACATTAATAGAGTATTAAAAACAAAACAGATACAAAAGCTTAGAGTTGTGTGCACATTTCCATCCTGTAGAGAGGCATGCACATATGATTAGTAGAGCTTCTGGTGAGTCGGTTTCTTTCCATCAGGACAGCAGTGATCTCAGGCATGCTCAATCACACTCCGATTAAGGCACACGGATCAGAGAGTGAGTATCAGGCAATTCATTCAGCACTTTGCCATACTTGGTTAATGTTAACTCATGGTCACACTCACACCGAACTGAGGATCCTACCTTTTGGTAAACCTGAATGACATGTTTCTATAAAACAAACACACAATGCAAAGAGGCAATTACAGTCTACAGTTTGAAGGGCAAACATCTGGCAAGAAAGACATATGCAGAAGAACTATTTCTGTGTGTACTGATACAAATGATATAAGGACACAGACATTTCTAATGGAGACAACATGATGGGAACTTTAAACAAACAAAAAAAAAAAAGAAAAGAAATTAAAATCACAAGTGCTACTATTGCTGCTATTTATAAAGGTGAAATCTAACATGCTTAGAGTATCATATAACATTTTACTGCCTTTAGAACAGCACTTTAGAGACCACTACTGGGTCGAGTTTCATTTTTGTCCTGGGGAAATAAAAACCTAATTGACCAGGTTTAAAAAAATGGTAGCCAACATAATGTAATAATGTGTGTGTTAGTTTACTAATGAAGTGCGTTAATATGAAGCAGTATATGATAATTATCCTCTTTTAACAAAGTATACCACAGACCCTAGTCAGAGTTGGCAACTTGCTTAAATCGAACTCTGGCAGGCATTCGAATAAATAAATCTAAATCTATCAAATAGGAGCCTGGTATATTGCCAATATAATGCTGCATGAACAGCCGCAGTTGTAATTATTACATTAATCACGGAAAATTTGGTGTAATTTAAGAGTATTGCTTCCACCCTCATTTTCAGCAGCGCATAAAATAGCACTTGATCCAGCACATCATATTCCATTGCATGTCGTTTTTTTTTTTTTAAATAACGTTCCACACAACTGAATAAACTTGTAAGATGGGGTGTAAATGAATATCGCTCCTCTCTCAAGCCGATACCATGCTAGAAAAATGAGCTTTAGTTCAGAATCACACGTAACTGAGACACGCCTCATTTCAACTGACCCTGTGTATAACGCTCACCTGATTTCTGCATAACGTGTCGAAATGTTGCCCAACTTCTGCATCACTATGCTCGCTTAAGTCACCTCTGAACACTGCCCCCAAATGAAAAGCTCCGTTTTGAAAGTCAATAAGGAGTGGGGTTTTGTTTTCTCTCTACTTGCTGAATCGACTCGTCCATCAGACTACTGTAAATTAAAAAGAAACTAATGGCCTGCAAGCTAAATCTGCTTGTCCCAGTAATTTCCCATCCAAATGCCATGACTTTGTGCAGCTTTCATATTTTGTCACCATACTCCCGCAGGTAAGGTAAAAAATTTTTTAAATAAAATTTAAAAAAAAAAATCAACCAGTAATGTGTGGTGGCCTTGTACTCTCCCTACCCTATTCTAATATCAAGCATATACATGGAGTCTGCTTAAAAAAAAAAAGCAGCTTTATTTCAGTTTCAAACAAATAACTCTGTCAGGCCTAGGAAATACAATAGAAAGTAGTCATTATGTAGCAATGATTAATTCTGAAAGCTTGTAATTCAATTTATAAATAGCTTTTATTCCGTTTTATCGATGTTCTGTTCGTACAAAGCTAATAGCATTGTATAGTATCTACTCACAGTACTTTGGTAAATACAGACAACAGTTCAAGCTTAAATGGAGACACATGAGGTCAGAACGGTAGCTTTTGTTACATTAATTCCTAGATTAAAATGAGCTTTTCAGGAAAGGTTTCAGTGCTCGGCACAACCAGTTTGTATTTCATATCACAAACATGATCTCAAAGCTGAAGGTCTCGATTGTGTTGTGAGAAGAAGTTTCGATTTAACTCCAGCTTCGGTTATTTCTGCTCGTCAACACTACTGTTATTATTCACAAACACGATGCTTATTGAAGCGTGTGATTTCACTTGGGCAGTCTACCATAAGAACACTAACAAACACGTGAACTAGAGTAACTGCTGGAGTAGAGCATATGCTGGTTGTGAAAAATGTTCTAATTAGGCTATTATAAAAGTTATTGCACCTGCTAAAAGAAAAAAAAATATATCAGTATTTTTAGTCTGGAAAATATGGTAAACAGGAAGTCTTGGTTGTACGAGGACTGTTATTATGTGGCTTGAGTTTTGCATGAGCTGGCACAAAGGACGCATTCTGAGTAGGGAGGAGAAGAGGAAACTATTTTGGTATTGAGTTTAGTGAGATCATCAAAGATTTAACTGGTGAGCATCACTTTCATCAATTTTAAGAAGACCACCATCTACTCCACTGCTCACTGATATCATTCATCAAGGTGCATAACCCATGAGAAACGTTACTTGTAATATTACCGATGGTTTGGAAAAAAAAAAAGAAGAAAAAAAAGTGGCAAATTGTGTCGTGTATCTCAAAGTGTCATCAAAATGTCATGTTTGATGCGTTGTTAAGGGACGTCCTCCGCTTACCTGCGTGTGAGCTTGGAGGTGAGTTTGGTGAAGAGGTTGGTTGACCCACGGCTGCGTGACTGCGAGAGTGGTGTTGCATCATGGGAGAGGGTGGGCGAGGCAGGGTGTCCGTTGTACGTGGCCGTACGTCGCTCTCGCAACTGGCCACCATGGAAGGTGCTGCGACTCGCCGTACCTCGTGGGAAACGGAGGCGGTCTGGTGGCGTGGCGCTACTGATACTGTTGGTGGAGGCCCCAGGGTTTCGCTGCGAAGAGGGCGTGGTTGTGCTGAGGAGCAGTAATGTGAGGTCAATGTTCATGAGATTTTTTGAATGTAATGTAGTAGTAAATCTAGGCAAGAATGCACAGGTCTGGTTATTTTTTTTTTACATTTCCAAGACAATACTAATATTAGAGCTCCATATCTGATATTCATAACAGACTGATCTGACACTGACATCCTTTTAGTAAATCAATGTTAAACATCACAAGTGCGACATGCGACTGTGTCCCATGTTCATGTGCGGGATCTGCTTCATCACATGTGCTGACGTCATCAAATACAGTGAAGCAGATTTGGAAAAAAGTCTGATAATGAGACTATCAAGTCATCAGACTTAACTGAGATGCTTTATCAATCCTAGTCAAGCGCACAGAATGGTACCCAGTGGCTTAGACTTACTAATACAGGACATTCTGCATAAATGCTGAGCATTTAGCATGATACTACATTAAAGAAAATTAACCTTCAGTCTCTTCAACTGTATGCACAATATCACCAATAAAATAACATGAAAGCAGGTTCTAGTTTACACCTCCTGTAAATAATGAAATCCAGAATCCAATAAAACCAATAAGGCATGGAGTTAAGTATGCTCTCATCAGGCTCATTTCCCTGCTTACATTATGCATGGAACGAAGACGGAGCAAATCATGTGGGACACTTCTACTTTCATTTATATTCATGTTGCTCATTAGCAGTTTATTAGCTACGACCACTGTGAGCTATCCTTGACCTCTTTACGGCTCTATCACAGATTCTCACACACTGATCTTACCTGCTGCAAAGGTCTGTCAACTTTATGTATTAGACAATGTTAGACTTATTTACACAAACATAATTAACTGCTACTACATGTAGTGGGATTACACATGGGAAGTTAGCGTGGACAGTTTGAGCACACAGAGGAGAAAGGGACTGTCTCAGACACACCACTGATTACTCGAGACTCGAGCATGGGGAAGTGGGAGGGGCCCCCACATGGACGAGTGGCAGGTGGCAGGCAGTAAAAAGTGTTATAAACGCAGCCAGTAGAGAGGTCAGTGGGCATTAGAGTCGGGGTAGGGTCATGGTGCAGTTAGTGAGTCAGATGCCGAGCTAGTCTTTACTTGGGCCTGAAGAGTTCGGCGGGGCCGTCACTAGGGGGCAGTGTAGAGCGGCAGGTGTGGCCAGAAGCTGAAAGTGGCGTGGCTTTGTAGTGCCTCAGACGAACCGAGGTAGACGAAGCGGTGAGAGCAGCAGCATATGAAGACGGACTTGCGGCGGCACACGCTGACATTTCACTCAGGCTGGCCATGCAGGCAGCAGAAAACAATGTGCATTTGAACAGAACAGTAATAATGATGGATAACGGTGCAATAGGAATGCAAAAAGA
Organism: Prietella phreatophila; assembly: GCA_025728095.1. Taxonomy (NCBI): domain Eukaryota; kingdom Metazoa; phylum Chordata; class Actinopteri; order Siluriformes; family Ictaluridae; genus Prietella; species Prietella phreatophila. The sequence continues at coordinate 1,585,057 of JAOUWY010000052.1, read as the reverse complement.
GAGAGAAAAGTACTGCATGCATTTTGCATTCTGCTTCCTTTGTCGTGGTGGAAGCAGCACGTAAGAGGATTCCGGCCTGTGCAGTTAAGAGTGGTGTAAAAGCAGCACATTTTCTCAGGTATGGCTAGCTATAATACAGTGCAATCACATTCAGAGCCTGCAGCACAACACGCATTGGAATAAATAAATGGATGGATGGATGGCTGCTTTAATTACAGCCCTAATAAAAAATTATTAGGGCTTGGATTTGAATGTAGCAGAGCATACTACAAAACACTTAAGAAAGAATTTAAGAACAAGGCAGTTTTTTTAAGCAAAGTTTTTAGCTCTATGGGATTCGGCTCACTGGGCGAGATGTGTAATAAGTTTACACATCTCCTCTGTGATAAAACGCAGGAGGGATGGGTTTCTATCAGAGTGTTTTCTCTGCAAACACGAATGATCGCATCACGCATGGTCATACCATTTATTTATTTTGCAGCACCTAGCCTTTGCTAATTAAGACACAACTGCTCATTTATCAATGTCTAGAAAAATAAAACATGCATGGATATGTGGCTTTATACATGTAGTGGACATTTAAATGGCCCCTTTCATATCACACTTCATGCTGATCCTATTTTCTTCTACTAATGCGCTCCTAATGTAGGTAGTACGGCGATAAAGGCTATAACCCATACGAAGAAAGGCATTGAGGGATGCCTCCGGAGCATTCCTCTTTACACTTTATGCACACTAGGTGGCTAAATACGGCAAGCGAGAGATATTTCCCCCAAGCTCTGTCTCTCTGCGATTGACTGTTGTCCATTCAAAGCCATCTTGGTATCTTAATGATTCAAAAAGTGATGAGCTCACCTGTTTTCTTTGCCGTTCTGGATGACAGAGTGCCGGTCCCCAGCAGTGCGTTCACTGCAAACATAAGTATTTCTCCTGGTCATCCCCCCAGACACGGTATTACTCTGTGGAAAAAGAACAGGTTAGGGGGAAACATGTTAAGATGGTAAAAAAGGTCTGTAAAAGCTTAAATGCAATTAGCAGAGGTCATAAAAAACAATGCAATTTCAGAGGACAGAAAGAGAGAGGCTGGTGACTGACCCCAGGGGCAGTGGAGGCTTTCTTGCGGTCAGGAATGTCAGCCTTGTTTGGGTTGTTGGCGTTGCCCAGCAGGGGGCTAGGGGGTGCCATTCCACGGCACCCGGAAGAGCTGGACTTGCGAGGCTGGGCACTGCTTTCCTCTTTGTGCTCATTATCTGCTGTGGTGGTCTGGCTTCTCTTCGGGTAACCCACTGAAGGAATGGTGGGACCAGCTGTGGGGAGAGGCACAGGACAGAATAGGAGAGACATGAGGCGAAGGCAGCGACAGAGCTTAGGCACAACTCACCAACGGTGCATTATTTGTGACAATTTCCGGTCATTACATTCCCAATCCTTGGGTACATCTCTTGAGGATGCAAGACGTGGTATATTGGCGCTCACCCTGGTCACTGAAGCGGCGTTGTTTCTGGGTGGAGGTGATCCTCTGGACTTTGAGGTGAGATGGTGATTGGCTATTGTTGTGCTCACTGTTGGGTCTGACTTTGGTCAGGGACAAGTTACTGCTGGAGCTAGAGTCAGCAGCATCCAACTAAGAGCGCAAGTAACAAACAAGTCCACAATTACCACACATCAACTTTTATTCCCATCAGACGACAAACTCCCACTTGTTCAGACGGAGAATCACTCTTCTGTGAACTTTTAAACACATTAAATGTAAGTGAATAACAGATTAAATGTTGAGACAAAAAGTCAACAATGCTTTTCTTTTCTAGACTTGAGGTTACACTTCTGGTTTTTCCCTTTTGGAGAGTGTGACTAGCCATGCAGCAAGCCATGTGACTGTCATATGGTTTAAATAAACAAGAATACATTTATACAGTATTGATGACCGGATATGCAGAGTTAATAAGAGACTACAGAACCCAGTCCAACGTCACCGTTTCCAGCATAAATTACATAACGAAAGGAAAAGCTAACCCAGCAGCAGACCTGCAGCTTTAATTGACAAATGCTTATAGAAGAATATATCTGTATTACTCCAAGCCTCATTCTAAACTTGCAAAAACTCAAGGCTCTGCTCATATCTAAAAACACAGACGTCCGTGAGTTAAAATCTATACAGACCATAAATCAAAGCACTTCTCATTCAACGGAGTGGGTTTAATGTGGCGCTTAGCCTATCTTAGCTTGTCTCCTAGAACTGGACTCACCTCAGTGGACTTCCTACCCAGCAGCAGGTAGGTTGCAGTGATCTCATCATACTTCATCCTAGTCAGAGACTCGTGGATCTCCTCACGGGAGTAACCCATTCCCACCATTATATCTGCAAATAATGCAGCAGACGTCTTAGATGAATGGAGTGGTTGAAGTACAAAACAGTAGTTTGCAATATATAAATGCGGCATGCTGTTATAGGAAAATAATCCAACAACCACCCTGTTTCCACAGTCCAACCAACCAAAGATCTCGTCATGTTACCAAGACAGCACAAACTGTTTCATTTGTGACCATAGAAATGATGATAGACCAGAATGAGATCAGAATCAATCAAGAGTGCTGTGGTACGGGGCAAAAATTTCATACTGAGCTACTTAAATGATGTGTGCCATAATGCACAGGAAAGCTGAGGCTTTGCTGAATGTAGTGGTTTTTTTTCGAGCCGAATGAAGTTTTAAACATTTTAAAGTACTCATGGTAGAAAAGGGGAGAAAACAAAACGCTCAGAAAAGTGCACCACAAGGTTGATTTTATCACAGAATAAATATCTAGTCTAGAGACGCAGGTGCTGTTATTCGCAAAGGCATAGCACAAATACCGTTGTACTGCGTTGAGAAATAAAATCCGATTAAAATACCATCACAATAATCCTAGGAAATGGATAGATTGGGATCTATTGATGGTGTGTTTGAAGGGCAGACTGCCCAGAGCAGCAGTGGAAAGTACAGAGTCTGCCTGAGCGCCATCAACCCCTCATCACTGAGGCGCAGAGGCACATTAAACACCAGCAGCCTCACGTTGAAGGAATCATTCCAGGCTAACGCTTTTTTCTTTTTCTTTTTATTTTTTTATTCTGAGGCCAAACACAGACAAGCCACATGCACGCACATACAGACACAGAGTCTGAAGGTTCTGATGGGAGATTACACAGCACCGACAGGCAGAAACAGATTGTGGTTTATTGCACTCAGCACTTCCTTATCTGCACTGCAAACCTAAATAAACTCCCAAAACCTCCCATTTTCCCAACTGTCTAAAATGATTACATTATTAATATCTCTATAGTACATGATCATATGAAGATATACGCTGAATTCAGCTAACCTACAGCACACTTTCCAGTGAAAATGACAACACCCTTCAGTTACACGAAGAGAACTAGCTTTACACATCTGACACATTATGACTTCCGCTTTTCTGTTTACAACGCTAATGAGTTGGACAGATAATCATGCAGGCCACGAGTTTCGCTGTGTGGTTTAAAAAAACAAAAAAAAACAAAACCTTGGTGTTTGGTGTTGTACCTATTCTTTTCTGGTCCGAGATGTCGAGCTCTGGCTCCATAAAGGGCTTGAGTTCATCCTCCTCAAAGCCAGCATTGATCCACCGGTCCTTCATGATTTGCTGAAGTGGACGCACAGAATTACAGAACAGTTCATGTCCAGCTTTGACGTTAAGAGCAATGTTAAATGATTCAGAAGAGAGGAATATGAAAGAGAGTAGATGAACAGGACGGGACGTTATTGGGGATTATTTTTTCTTTCTCCACAATCATACTGCACAATAACCTCGCCATTTCTGGCATGCCTCTTGCTGATATTAAGTACTATATTCACTGTATACAGCACATCTCTACATGTAACCGATATAGTGTACGCTACTGTAATATTTAATATACGAGCTGGTCAGTTGGACAAAAGCCCAGCAGCTAAGCTTTAGTGTTGGTGAAAAGCCCTGAGCATTAGTCTCTTGCAGAGCTGAGTGATGCTAAGTGGAAACATCTAAATTATTCAAGACCTAAGCAGATGATGTTTTGTTCAGTGCTGACTCGGTTTTCCCGACGCCACTCGTTACTCGGAACCCTGCCAATGAGCAAGCTGTTCGTGGCTTGTGTACTGGGGTATGAAAGTCAGAGCCTTTTTTTAAATGTTTTTTTTTTTTTTAAAGTTGGGTTTGTGGGGACAATGGCTTTAAAGTAAATCAAACCATGTTTCCACATGACATGTTTCTGCTTTCTCTCACCTCAAGTGTACCCCGCTTGATAGGATTAAGCACCAGGAAGCGCTTGAGGAGGTTTTCGCAGTCAGTCGACATGTAGAAGGGAACGCGATACTTCCCCCTTAGCACTCGCTCCCGCAGCTCCTGCATCGATCAGCACAACACAGACACAGAAAACAGGATCTTTAAACACCTAGCTGGGGAAGTGATGATGACAAACCGATCTCGTTTCAACCGGTCACTGAGACACAACATCTCTGGCTGATATATACCACGCATATGAAATATGGCTTTCCTGTGTACTCGGAAATAATTCTTTACACAATTGTGTACTTGTATCGCTCCATCGCATTCCTCAAGAAAAGGTTACTGATTGTAGCGACTAACAATTCTCTTTTTGTTCTACGTAGTAAGGTTCAGGATCTTCTAGATTAGTAGCATTACAGTACAGTTTACGGTATGCTATTTGAGACGTATCTTATGACAACGACCATGAGAACGGTGGGAGGTTTTTATGAGATGCTTGCTCAAAATCTCCATGTCAGTTCAAAACCAAGCGTGTGTTAGAACGGCCCAGTCAAAACACGGCCCTCAATTCAGTGGCAAAATTATTCTACCAGGCTTGAGCAATTTTGTCATGGATTATGGCCAAGACATCAGGATCCAGATGTGCAAAGCGAATAGATCTATTCTAGAACACTTCCAGCTGTAATTGCAACACCACAAAATGTGGAAAAGTTCAAGTGGGGGTGAAGACGTATACAAGGCACTGTATGCATGTATTCTAATCTGGGTATTAATGACTTTTCATTACAAGGACATACTGACCTTCAGGTTCTGGCCATCAAAAGGCAGCGATCCACTGACTAGCGTGTAGAGAATGACCCCCAGGCTCCAGACATCCATCTCAGGTCCGTCGTACTTCTTTCCCTGAAAGAGCTCAGGAGCGGCGTATGGTGGACTGCCACAGAACGTGTCCAACTTGTTGCCCAGCGTGAACTCATTACTGAAGCCGAAGTCTGCTATCTTAATGTTCATATCTGCATCTAGCAGCAGATTCTCTGCCTAAGAGTGGAGAAGTAAACAACAAAGATGATGATCAGTGCCATGCTCCAACAAACTAGAAGCAGAGCAGGTTTCAATTCTTTACGAGAAAAGTCTACCGAATGTTTTTATCATGATTTTTTTATTACAATTTTACAACGACAACGAGAGGTGGGAGATAAAAGCAAATAGCAACATTACAGAAAAGAAGGAACTAGGGTATCATCATACAAGCCTCATTTGCCAGAGCATTCCATGGAGAAAAGAGGGCAAAATAAAGAGAGAACAGATGTCAGCGAATGAGGTTTTCCCCCTGCTCCTGACATGGTTTTTAAGATCTCATGCATCATTTAAGAAGCACAGAGTAAGGGAGCACGGAGACTAAAAGGTGAAATGGGCAAGTCACATTTCTTCCCTCATCACTCAGCATCCACCCTGCGTTCTTGCTGATGTTTATAGCGCACGCACTCTCCACCATTATTCCAACACGAAGGCAAGTCTAGTGCTTCTGGTTGATTTGTACTGTTTGGAAGAAACTTTGTTCGCAGTATGAACCATTTCTACACCTTACGATAAACAACAACAAATGATCAACTCTCCAATTTGTTGCATTCTTCATTCTGCGATTTCACAGAAATCAGCTACATGAACAAAGAGGAAACCATACGATACAATCCCATACTGAGGAAACCGTATCTGCATTCAAATTCAGCAAGCTCGATGATCAGATCTAATTACACCAGTGACTGTTAACCAACTGGCGTTGTGGGCGTCAATGGCAATACCATGACGCCCTTGCAAATGTAACTGAAACGGGTGTGGAAAATATTGTATTATAAAGCAGGGGTCCTCTGCTTTATATCAAAAAAACTTTCATTATTTCAGTTTTATATATTATCGGAGTCTGAACGATGTTTTATTTGGAAAAATGACCGGATTATCTCGGTTACATCCGTCTAGGACTCACTCTTGACGCATGTCAACATGCTTGTCTCGGTCACGTGATACGTTACTGCTAAAAATACACCCACAAGCTAGCATAATGTGTAAAAAAACAAAACAAACGTCTCTGGAAAGTTTCTTTGCAATGGGGGAAAAGCTAATAAAGTTGTGATCACGTTTATTATTATATTTAAAAAATACCCCAGTTTTTATGCCGGTCGTATCATTTTATTTCGTTGTACTTATCCACCACACCTAAAAGGTAAAATATTTTTTCATGAAAATATTCTCTCATATTAAACCGGTCCGTGGCGCAAAAAACGTTGGGGACCGCTGTCATAAAGTATTCCAATATGAATGAATACAAATAAAATTGAAGTAGGAAAATCAGAAAGCACAAACATTATTTTTAACCAAATATTTCCAATAAGTGTGACTTTTTATTTCTTTATTATTCACAAATGTTGAATTCATTTGTTTTTCCTACATCATTTGGTCTGCTGGAAGCTACAAACAGTACGTCCATACTTCCCAAACTGACAAAACGATCAGTCAATTATAGCTCAATCTGAAATAAAATTCCATAATAAATAAATAAATAATAAAACAAAAATAAACAGCCACTGGGGGAAAACTTCAATAGTAAAAATCTAGAGTCCAACATAAGGCACAATCCAATTCCACCAACAATCACAGTGTGTATTAGTCATGATGTCTGAGCAACGAGTGTCTGTGCCATAGCTCACTGCTGACCAAGTAGTTGGCAGCTAACATAGTTGGCGAACAATGATCTTTCTGGAGCAGTCGGATGTAGTCACTTTTGCATTTTCGAACAGTAGCTAACCCTGGTCAGAGAATGAGTGAGAAGCCCTGCTCCGCTTTTCGACACAGAGCAACAGTGTTCTGCCCTTACCTTGAGGTCTCTGTGCACAATGTGTTTTTGATGGCAGTACTGTACAGCTGATACGATCTAAAGGAGAGATGGAGAGAAAGAACAGCATGTTTAGCAGTCAGGTTGGCACACAGCAGGACAAATCGAATGACCCATGATGTGGAGTGGTGTGTGAAAGTCAAATTAGTCACATCGACCACTTCAGCCGCGTTTTCCCAGAATCCCATTGATTAAAAGTAGGACATGTGTCTGGCTAGCACAACGTGCTCTGAAGTGATTTGGATGGAGCTACAATCTAGGAGTTAAACCTCACGGCTTTGATCATTTGGCTGCACGTTTTGTCGTTTCATTCCTTACCATCTGACAAAGGGACGATACAGTGTCGCATATGTACTAGCATTAGTTCACATTATTTTTTATTCTTAAAATGTCAAATATTCTATTAATATAAAGATGGCTGATACAGAAACACTCGAATGTGAACAAATAAATAACCGAAAGACTCATGAGTCTCGTTTATATGAACATTTTGTATTAACAATTCATTAATTATTCCAGATTGCTCATTTTAGGTTCTACACCATTGTAGCCACAGCGAATTAAACCGATTTAGTCCAGCTTTGGCATGGACTGTGGCTTTAAAAGCTAAATTGCAGGTTGACGACATGTTTCCATTTTTCGCCTTGTCTGACTGGGGAAGCATCTGGAAGCATCCATGTAATGCTGTAATGTGCCTAGTGCTACATCCTGACCCAGATAAGCCAATCTCCTAGCAGCTGCAGCACTACACTGCAGGAGGAGGAGGAGGAGGAGAGGGAGACCCTGGATATTTAAAAACCTACACGACTGACTTGGTAGATGTGGTCTGGCGCACTGCGTGTGGGCATTTACATCACAACTTTAATGCCAGCATGCTAATACACACTGCAGTATAGCAATATGGCCTAAATGTAATGGCATGACGCCTGCGAAAATGGCAGTTTTAGACTGCTTTGAGCACACTGTGGTACTATACCTGTCTAAATTTAGCCCTGGCCGCCTTCTCCTTCATCCGGCCGTGTGCTACGAGGTAGTCGAACACCTCCCCTGCAAAGGAAACCACACACTACATTACACAGCATTCACGTATGCACTACACTCCCAGTAATAAAGAACTTTAAGATTTACAGTAACGGGTGAAATTGGTAACAAAATAATATACATGTTCTCACCTCCACTGGCATATTCCATCACCAGATAAAGGGTTTTCTCCGTTTCTATGACCTCAAACAACTTTACTGAAGGATGGAGAAAGGGAGAAGGAGACAAAAAGAGAAATAGTTCAGTACTCATTTTAAACTTGTATGGCACAGGCACTGGTCACGCTTCATCCCATGACTGAGAGCACCATACAGGTGCTAAAGATAAAAGATACAATACTTTAAAGTAGGATTGCATAACACATGCTGAGACAGCATTGTTTCACCAACAGTGATGCAGTTGTAGAGCTCGTATGAAACGAATATTAATCGATGTGTCGAGATTTTCTCTATTTTATTCAATGAGTAAACATAACTCTTGCAACTGCGCGTGCAATCCGTGCAGAGACCACCTCGACCTGTTGTGTTACGTGACAGTGTAGAACACCTCCACTATAATCGCCTGGATGAATCTCAAGTCGTTTGTTGAAACTGAGGCTGGTTTTTCATGATGTATCAGCATCGGTATTGTTCAACTGTTATGTGGTACTGTAAATGTCCTAACATTGCTGTGCCAAGTCTCATAGTTATGAAAAGTAAACCGTGATGCACATCTCCATACCGCAGCTCTGTTTGAATTCTCAAATCAGATTGGTCCGCATGTGTTCATTTTAAAATGGAATCGTCTTTTCTTACACGGGGACTGGTATGGAGGAGTAAGAGGTCAAGCTGTAACTATTGCAACATGGGGAAGTCTGCAGAACAGAGAGCTTTGCGGTTCTCAGTAACATGACGCAAGATGACGAATAAGATGTGCTATGCATAGCTTTAATAAGTAATAACAGGAACTAACTGCATGGACATTGCCCAACTTTACATATGAATTACTAATGAACAAAAGGTACAATGCGCAAAGTTTGACAACTGGCTGCGGTATAAGAGGAATACAACACTCTGGAACGTTCGGTTATAGAAAAATGATCAACTCTGTGGAGTTGTAACACCGCCCGGTCACTGATTATTCTCCTACAACAGCACGCCCCGTCATGTTTTACTCATTACATAATGACACATTTGTAATAGTATTGTACTTATAACAATTATGCTGCATGAATCTTATATGAAATAAATATTGTACTGAACTACTGACTGAAACAGGGAAAGGAAACTAGTTGGTTGGACCCCAATAAACTACAACATTTATTCTACCGTAACAATTTCAACCTGAACTTCTACAAAACCACATCATGACTGTACTAGTGGTAGCTACACTGCCACTTACATCCGACATATCCTGCACCCTGAACCACTTCCTGTTCTCCTGACTTAATGCAGTGCCAGTAGCAAAATTTTGCCAATGCAGTTTGTTTTTCTTCTAGAACAGAAAAAGTAGGTCATTGCTACGGAAGAGATAATATGCGACCAAACACAATAACCTCACTGATGCCAAAGAAGAGACATCCCCAGGCCAGATTAGCTGCTACTTGAGTGTGTGTGTGTGTGTGTGTGTGTGTGTGTGTGTGTGTGTGTGTGTGTGTGTGTGTGTGTGTGT
>JAOUWY010000052.1:1502259-1523983 GCA_025728095.1 Prietella phreatophila | reverse complement strand
ACACACACACACACACACATTTATATATTTAATATTGTAGTTGAAATGTATTCAGTGGGGTTTGGGGGTAGACAACAATGTTCAGTGGTGGAAAGTATCATCTAGTAAGCATGTAGAATTTCTAGAAAGAAATTATTGTTGTAAAAATTATGTGGATAGATTTATTCACTCGAAATACATCTACAAATGAGATCCGAGCATGTTTTGGGTGAAATGTCTTTTTAATTCTATCTCTAGAAAGAATTTTGAAAACAACTGGAAAACATCGGAATTTACTTCAGTTTATCTTACTTTGAATGTGAAAACATGTAAATATACTATTAGAGATACCTGAGGTCTTTTTTAGGCCTGTTTTAATTCATGATTACACACACCACAGATCCTTTAGGGCATGTTGTTGCCATATGGCAACAATTACATGTTACCATTTAACACAATGCCCAAAAAATAAAAATGTTATGTATTCCCTCCAAACTGAGCGAGATGTGCATTATGAACATTCTGTTTGACTTGGACATTGTGCGGTATATTTAGGAGTTTGTTGCATATTCTACATTAGGCTACAAAATGGCAAACTTCCTAAAATAGTGTGCTGTAAAGTGAGTATTGGGCCATTTTATACATACTGTTCAAATATTGCTAAATGTATTCTACTTTTTGTATTCTACTTTTTCTACAAAGGAAACCCTCTGTTGTGATAAGCCTTTAAGGTTCTAGATGGATTTTTAAAGAGTTTTTCTTAATAGGCTTAAATTGTATTTGTGCCTAGTACCTTATAATTCTTCAGTTATTTGAGTTCCGTATTTCGAAGTAATACTTTGTTTCTTTGAGAAATTTAAATACATTAAATGAATATCACTTAGTTATCATTTCATTTTCAGGCTTAAGGCCAGATTTAGCTAAATCGTTTGAGATGTAAATGTTAAACCTCAATGAGCTTTATTGTGAATATGAAACTAGATTTCCTAGACACCGCCAGTTTCTGAATGAATAGACTAAATATATGCGATTAATCCAAAAGAGGGCGCTGTTGTACTTTATTGCTTGCCTGCAGCTTCTCTTGTTCATCGGATTATAAATAGGGATGTTTCATTTTAAGCAACTTGGGACAGCTCAAACTACAGTGTGTTGTATTAACCTCTGCTGATCTTTGATATTCATGGCCTATTTGTGGTTTCAGCAAAGCATTTACAATAAAAATGAATTGTCTGACAGAGTTCAGTAAAATCTGTGGTCTAAGTAAATGAGTTAAAAATGTGTCATGAGAGAGTCATTTGTCAGTGTTGCATGGTCTGCAGGCCGGGAGTGATGGGGAGAGCATCGGGAATTGTCCATTTTCCCAACGCCTCTTCATGATCCTGTGGCTCAAAGGAGTTGTCTTCAACGTCACCACTGTGGACCTGAAGAGGTGAAAACTTATCTCATACAACGTACCATTTTGAGTATAAAATATAGCTTTTGTGATAGATTTGATTACACACACACACACACACACACACACACACACACACACACACACACACACACACGCACATGCTTTTCAGTTTCTGATGATCAAAAACCTCTTCTTACATTTTTTTGTCATATCATATCTGATATTTTGTTCAGGAAACCAGCTGACTTGCATAATCTGGCTCCAGGCACACACCCTCCTTTTCTCACATACAATGGTGAGGTCAAGACAGACATCAACAAAATTGAGGAGTTTTTAGAAGAAGTGTTAGCACCACCAAAGTAAGTCGCTGGATGTTTTGTAGTCATATATCCTCTTCTTCTCATGGCTTTAATCCCACCAGGTGGGGTCACGGGTGACTCTTCTCCAGACCATTCTCATGATCCGAATTTGAGTCTCTCGCATCCATTTTTAGTTTGGCAACAGTTTTTACGCCGGATGCTCTTCCTGCCGCAACCCTCCCCATTTATCCGGGCTTGGGACCGGCACGGAACCCTCCACTGACTTGTGTCATGGCTCCGTGGCTGGGTTTGTCGTGGCTCCGTGGCTGGGTTGTTTTGTAGTCATATATAGTTTGGTAAAATGTACAAGTGCTTTTGAGTGGGGATTGTGGTTTTAAACACTCTTGGAATACTTTTTGGTCAGTTTCAGTTATACATAAAACAAAGTTGATGAGGCTGGAGTTATCTCCATAAATAGTCAACAAATTGATCATTAACAAGTCCTGTTCATTTAGTACAACCACAGAGGAGTGATTTGTAAATGTACTTTGACTTGTATTTGACCATATTTTATACTATACTATACTACTATACTATACACTCATATACTACAGGGATATATTCTTGCAATCTAGTGGTCACTGCAAAACATAAAGCCTTCTGTCTGTACTACTGAGCTTTGAGTTTATGTTTTGAAATATGTCAAAGATATTATTAAATGACACAGAGTTGATATTTGCCCAAAGGAAGTGGAAAATGCTATATTTCTGTTCTCTGTGTGCCTCAGATACCCCAAGCTGGCAGCCAAGCACAGGGAGTCCAACACAGCAGGGATTGACATATTTGCAAAGTTCTCAGCTTACATCAAAAACTCAAGGCCAGAAGCCAATGGCGGTAGACATGTCAAACCAGATCATTTGATTTTCTGAATGGATGTAGTATTTTATAGACACTAGTATGCCTGTGTGTAGTGATATTTAAAGATGATATGAATATTGACCTTTCTGCGACTTTCCCGGGTATATTAATAACGAATAATTATACATAAGCAATATGTAATGTGAATGATTTATGTATGGATTGTGGCAGGACTGGAGAAAAATGTGACAAAGGCCCTACAGAAGCTGGATAACTACCTGAACAGCGCTCTGCCTGAGGAGATAGACGCAGACAGCGTGGAGGAAGAGAAAAGCTCTAACCGCAAGTTCCTCGATGGCAATGAACTCACCCTGGCAGATTGCAACCTCCTGCCAAAACTCCACATAGTCAAGGTGAGCTGCTCACAGCTCTGTACGTACACTACAGATTGTGACAGGTTTAAAAATGTGAAAATAACTGTGCAAGCTGACGTTTGACACTTGATTGCTTCCCATTGTTCTGGCTCTTTTCAGGTTGTTGCCAAGAAGTATCGTAACTACGACATTCCTTCTAATTTGACAGGAGTGTGGCGCTACCTGAACAGCGCCTATGATCGAGATGAGTTCATCAACACCTGTCCTGCAGAAAAAGAGATCGAACTGGCCTACCTGGATGTAGCCAAAAGGCTGGTCAAATAAACCATAAACTATCAGAGCAATTAGGCTTTATAGGTGGAGTCAGAAATAGACTGCAGTGGTTTTTATACAATTTAGTTTTGTATCATTGAAAACAGATCTTGCAACGAAACCACTCTGGTTAGCCAGAATTCTGTTCTGCAACACAAGATAAAGGAATATGATGACTCACTGCAGGGCAGGGAAGTCTCATTCCCATGTAGTGATTGTGTTTAAACTATCTCTCAAGGCTAGATTAATAGTTTTCCAAAAGTTTGCTTTTTTTCTGCTATTTTGCTGCATTTCTATAATTTACATCAGTAGACTGTTATTATTTAAAGACGATATTATCTGTCATTGACGTGCACATACATTAAGGATGACAGCTAAAAATGTATATGAACTATTACTTAGTAGATTCCAGTTTCTAATTTGAAGATGATTTTCAGGACTCAAGGTTGTCTTAACATATAAAAAAATGATTTCTAAATGATTATTTAGAAAAAGAACAAATGAGCAGTGGGACAAGATAAAAGTAGAACACAATGTTTAATGCAAGATCTGAAAATCACATTGACTTTTTTTTAAATTTGTTTTAATTACAACTCTAAAATAATAATTGCAGTAATTACAACTTTGTATCAGTAATGCCTCTAAATCAGTTCTTTAACATACGCATACATACATTCCCATTTCAAATATCAAAGACGTCTTTAATTTAAAGTATATGTTTTATTTCGATCCAAAAGACCCTCTCGTTTTCCTCTAAGTTCCTTGGTGAAGTGCATTTTATTGTGTTAACATTTTGCTTATCTTTTTGTCAGCTGATATATGTTTCCAAAAGATTTAGTCTTGAACTAAATGATATCTGATTAATTTGTAATTTGTATTTTGAGTTGTGTGGCAAAGAAGATTCATGACATAATGCTGTTAAATCAAGTAAAGCAGTGCAGTCAGGCTTTTCTTCAGCTCTCCTCCACACTCAGCTCTGCTGAAATAGCACACAGCTCCACAGACTTGATAGGTCCTCATGGAGCTCGCTGTTCTTGTGTGGCTTGGACAAACATTTGATATGAAAGGGGAGTGTGGCGCCAGAGAGGCCTATCCTGCATGAACCTCTACGAATAAAATAATATTTTTACAGTTCAACTTGCGTTATTTAATTTTCCCTATGCACCATTTTTGCTAATTAATATAATTATATAGGGATTATATTAAAGGAAATGGAATTTATACTGTGATTGAATGATGAGGCTTAATATGTGTGGTTGAAGTATAAAATCTGAGCTGAAAACAATTTGCCTCGTGAAGGCGAAAATATTTTGACAATAGATAAAGCTAAGCAGTGTCATCTGCATTTCATTGTCTGTTAAACACAAGAAACTTTCATCATCAGGTTGAAGAGTGATGACCCCAAACAGATTTAAACACTGACGTTCAGGCTATATATCAAAGTTCTCTTGTTCCTCTACTCTATCATTAGGGTGGAAAAAATGTCCAAACCATATAGATTTTTCCTCAAAAGAGCCTCACTCCAAAGACCTGCGCCCATCAGATTTACAATAGGGAGCAGCACTATTTACCCGAAGCGAGCGCCATCCAGAAATAACAGAGCAGAAAAATAAATGGAGCCAGCCATATTTTTCCACACAAGTAAGAAAATATGTCCAGGGCTTGTGCCTCACTGCTTAACATAATTAGTTCTTAAACATTCTACGCCTTGGATCTCTGCACTCACATTCAACATACTCCAAGCAAGATAATATACAGTATGGCATTAATGTCAAACATGTCCTGCACTCATCCAGGGCTGTAACTCTTATCTGTTTACACAGACACCGTTGATACACAACTTTCCCAGCTCCATATGCATATGAAGAGATAATCTACAGACACTGATTATATCGTGATTATGTTACATGTGAGCTTCACACTGTGGGAATGAGAGTACCCATGCCGTCATACTGAGGGTATGGCCTTTTCTTAAAGGTCAGCGCCTGAGGCTCATTGCAACATACTTGAGACCGCGGTGGAATCCATGTCCAAACTCTAATATACAATTATATTATATATGTCTAACAGGGCTGTTATGTCCGAGAACCATTATCAAGCTGGCCTATAAGGTGCTATTAGCAGCAGATGTACACGGTCTTGGTGAACTCTCACCAGAACTTGTAGGAGAAGAGCAATCGGGGAAAGATGTACAGACGTGACCTTTGCCATGTATGTAACATGGCGTCCAGCCCCAATGGTGCGGGAGGAGTGAGAGCAAAGCACAGTGGGCAGTGTGTTGTCTCATCAGAGGAGAACACATTCACTTTCGCTTGGCCGAAAATCTGCCATATGGTCTCCACCACTTGTGGATAGAACCTCCAATCCCTGGGCCTCAGCTCCTGCCTTGACAGGATGTCTGACCCCACATTGTAGTTGCCCGGAATGTACATTGTACTCACTGAAAAAACCTAAACAGGAGGTGCGACTGTAACCCTCCCTGCTGGTTGATATATGAGACCACAGCTGTATTGTCTGTCACAAATAACACATGGTGACCTCTTAATTGAGGAAGAAAGTATTTCAGTGCTAAGAATATGGCCTGCATTTCTAGATGATTTATATCGATCTCTAAATGAGGGCCACTCCAGAGACCATGAGCTGGATGAACACACTTCAGCCCCTGAGGGAGTCATCTGTCATTACAGTCTTGCAATAAGGAGATGCCCCTAGATTTTCTCCCTCAGAGAAAGGGGTGCATGTTCTATGTCCCCTTTGACCAAGAGGGATCTTCCTTCCTGTGCTAACATCAGGCTCTGCTGAGGTACTGTGGTGAGCACACCACACGGTGGGGGTCGAGCTCTGAACTGCACCCTGTAACCCTTTTCTATGGTGGACAGAACCCATGCAGACACATTTGGCAGTAGTGTCCACACTGCCTGATGGTCTTTTAGTCACGATAACTTTTCCACATTCTGTTGGAGGGAAAGCATCAGATTTGCATTGCCCTGTAACAGCTCACTGACCTGAGAAGAATTTGGGACATTGGCTAGTGGGGGCCCTACAGTAATACTGGGGGCTAACTGCCCTAACAACTTCAAGTCCCCTGATACCTCCCTCCATGGCCCATTATGACCACTCCTTTTTTGCCTGCTTGGCATTAATGATCTTAAATCAGGCCTACTAGTAGGCTGTGAGTGTGGCTGCCTGGTCCACCCGGCTTTCCGCAGGGGTAGGTGGGCCACCACACTTGCCTTCTGTGCCTCCCTTGCACTAGTGCTGGTGAACTCGACATGAATGGAAAGGAACTGGCTTAATGCTGCCATTTACTGTTTCAGCGATGGCATTAACCACACCGCATAAAGGGCAGAGGGTTCAACAGGAGCATCCATCAGGGAGACCTTATCCTTATCCCGCATTCCTGAGAGGTTGAGCCATAGGTGTCTTTCCTCCGCTACCCATTGAACGGCCAATATGGGCCATTTGCTTGGTCACCCGAAGAGACAAATCCATGGCACAGTTAAATTACTGCCTCAGGCCCAATTGGCTTCCCGCTTTGGAGCACATTCAGCAGGACTGCTTGGTAGGCCTGCAACACTGCCATTGTATGCAGTGACCAACAAGAAACACCCACTGCTACATAGATTTTGAGGTAGATGAGGTAGACTTACATGGCTTGGATGGCAAAGTGCCTCCTCCACCTTTGGCATAGCACACCTTTGGCACCTTTGTTCATTCCCCATAATGGCCAAATAATCAGACACTGCAGGGTTATAAATACGGCTGATTTACGGTTTTCTTCAGAAGCACAATACTTCATCAAGTTGAGTTTTCTGCAGTGTAAGAGAGCTATATTTTCACTGGGGAGAAAGCACTCATCCAGCCTGCTATGTGTCACTTCCTCTTCCCCAGGCTAATCTAAATTCAGCTTTCCTACAGCCCTAGTTATCACATCAAGCAGCTCTTTATATGATTGAGAGCTGCTCTCTGTTTCTTTGTTTCTCTGAGTCAGGGGGGGGGTGTTGACTCTCCATTCCAGAAGGAGGAGTTGTGACGTAAGCTCTCAAACCCAGAAGAGGAGAGTCAGATCTGGAGAACAGAGCAAGAGATAGAGCAGTGGTCATCTCCGGTTCCTCCTCCAAATCCGTACAGGATTCCCAGGACCTGAGGCGGCTGGCTGCCTCAGTAGCAGCTGGCCCAGAGCCATGAGGCTCAACCCAACTTCCTTAGGCTAAGAAGAGAGCAAGCTGAGAGTGGAGCTGCCTAATTGTGAAGCGTTCACAATGAGTGCAGTCAGCCCCCCTCCCCCAAAAGAAATGGAGCAAGGAGTTACACACCTCATGAACTCTTTCTGACTCAAACTCACAAAGAGCTGAGGGACAGAAAAGTATATATATACATGCTTTTCTGAAAAATAGAGAGGACATGAAGAGTTTTTAGGAGCAATCACACAAACAACTGACAAGTAGTCTTTTGCTGAAGATAGTAAGGCTGGTGACATGGTTTACAGGCATGTAAACTGTCACATCAAAATGCCACATCACCTGACAAAATGCCACATCACCTGACCATGGCAGGCCTCTAAATAGGCATGATTTCACACAGACTTCAGATACCGGTCATGCTCAAGGGCACTTCCCACAGTGTGACGCTCACGCAACATTGAGTTCCGTTTGAAAGGGAACAGAGACAGTTCACAGGGTTCATCTACTAAAGTATCACTCAGGTTTTTACGGTAGATAAACAATTCACTGGCAGAGGGTGTTGATATTGGCTTTCTGCTGTGTGAATGGCTATGTTCCCTTAAACTACCACATTACCACCACAGGCTGGTTAGTGTTGTTAAACATTTTGAAATGCTAATCAGGTACCATGTGTCATGTGTTAGTCTAAGTCTCCTTATTATTGTTAATGTAATGCACAACTCTCCATTAATTTATCCTTTTCTAGTATTTATAGTTAATTTTAGCTAAGATTAATGTTGTCCTGACCAATTAATCTCTTTAAGCCACAAGTGAACAACTTCAGCTCTGCAGGACCAAGGTAATACACCATCAATTCATCTTATATAGAGAAAATACTAAAGGGAAGTGTGCAAATATACTGATGTAAGGCAACTTGTGTAAATTTACATTCAATAATATGGTCTATAAGTCTGTTTTTATTACTATATCAGAAAGTAATTAGTAGATCGGTCAACTGAGGAAAGGTTGCTGCAAAAGTATATTTCATACAAAATGAATTCCGAGTGAGGCAGAATACAATCCAAGCCTCTATCTATTGAATTCACGGACCGTGCTTTTTCTAACAAGCCTTTTTATATTCATGCTGGTAATTAAAAAATATAAAAACAATTCTTCCATAAATGTTTCTCTATTATCCACGCTTGGTCCTGAATTTTGCAGAATATTGTTTAATCATAGTCTTGAAGGTTCCTTTATAAAACAGGATATCATTTTTATGAAGACAAGTTGAAGAAACCCAAATACGGCTTTTCATATGGCAAGAGAATATTGGGTTCTTCCTCAGCATGGGCCTAGTTCCTCAGAGTCTGCAGTGTGAGTGACTTGTGGTGGAACTTGATGGGGATTAATGCTATGACGGGTGAACGCTTGCGGCTTATGTATGGAGTTGACCTAACCAGAGGAACTTCTGGCTACGGAATACTTCATTCTGGCAAAATAAACACATGCTGGACATCAGTGATGCTGAAACGGCACAGAACTATTCTTTATTTTCACTGAATGCAGATCAAAGAGGTAGTATTTGTATATAGTGCTCAAAGAGTCATAAGGCCTAGTATATCTCAGCCACAAAAGTGATTGATTAAAACCAGGAATATAAAAGAGATGTTCGTCCTTAGTATTTAACCTGGGATCAAATGTGCACCATGACTGACATTTAAGGTTTAATTTGATATTTATTTATTTTTCCCCCTTCTGTGGTGTGATGTGGGCACATAGACCATTACATTATGTTTGGGATGATTATAATTCTTTTATGACATGACACGGTGCCTGAAAAAGGAGTAAGGACAGTTGAGTTCCTCTCCTCCATCTTCCAGCATGCAGTATATCTTCCCACATAAGAGAACAATCTGTTGGTTCTGCACTCGGCTTTGCCCACAGAAGCTATCACAGCTGCATGGCTGTCAAGAAAATTTTCTTTATCATTCAGCTTTATAAATCTCTGCACACTCCCCAGGAAATCAGGAATGTTTGATTTTCCAGTCATAAACTATCAAATCTGTCATTAATATAATAGCATGATTTGGGATATTTGGAGACACAGCCGGAGTCTATACGAAGAGCAGACATGGGCATCGATGAAACGCTTTGGCACACCCCAATGGCTGCAATTACTTTGTCATTTTCCAAAACAGAAGATCAGAAATAACTGGCATGGTGTCACCAAGCCTGTATGTCAGTCATCAGAAAAGGCCCCTGGAAGCACTGTTTTGCATTACCAGTTCATTAGTTCTCAATTAACACTCGGCCCCATGAAAATGTTTATAAGGTCTTTTTTTAAAAATTTTTATGAGAACCATGCCCCACTATGGCTGGCTACATCCATGAAGATGGAGTTTCTGTCCAAATATTTCACATTTTACTGCTTGGCCCAGACCTATGGAAAAGGCCTGTGTTGCATGAATATTTGGCACAGAGCTCTGTCCTGTCGAATGTTCTGGTGCCTGAAACTCTCAATCATGAGCAGTTTAGATGGTGAATAACCTAAGACTCCTGGCACCAGTTTGAGGACTAACAAAGAAAACTATTGTTTAACTGGTAGCTATCCATGGTCCTGATATTAGAAGATTTTCTCAATTAGTGTAATTATGGGGGAGCGGGTTTGGCATGCAGTGTAATAGCATATAGCTTTAAAATCTATCAGATTTTATGCATGACATCTCAAAAGACCTTTAAGTTTTTACCATCAGTCAAAATGCTTTAAACTGATAATCGAGTAATCATGATAATGAGCAAACAACAAACATAAAAATACTTAATTAAAATAATGTTTTTTTTCTCTGTTCAACTGATACCCTCTGAAAATTTCATCTAATTCTAATAAGGTTCTTGTAGGCTTTCATTTGTTTAAGCTTAGTCTCAACACATGCAGGCACCAGACCTGTTCTTATCTCTTAAGGTCTTATCAACTTTTTTTTTTTAATTTTATTTTTTTAACAGCGTTAATATCAATTGTGCACTAGATGGAGCAGTCGAGCTGAAGTGATTTTATAAACAGCCTTTAACTAAGCCTATAGGTGAAATCTTTCTATCAAATAATGGAGATATGAGAATTCCAGAAAGCTAAATAGTACCAACTCAGTAATGTAATCTGTGACTGCAATGTTAGATTGAACAGCAAACTGAGGTACTCAAACTTTATCATTGAATTGGCCTCAAAACGTCTTAAACGATAGTGGTGATATATTAAAATGTACAACAATATGGTGGACAAGGTTTATAGATTTGGTTTGGTCCTCTCATTTTACACTGGTGCTCACAACACAATGTAGCAAACTTGTCAGGAGAATGGAAGTTTGTTACAGTATACTGATATAGCGGTATACAGTGACAAGGAAATTTGGGATAGTTATACCATTAATGTTCAGCATACTGGCAAATATATAGGCATTACATAAAATAATATATGAGTACATTGCCTCACTATCATGCAAATTTGGATAGTTGATTGTTTGACTAGATTTAGAAATTTCGTTTTAAAATTGAGTTTTATTATCACCTCGTGAATAATTCATAGCTAGAAAGTGTGAATAGAGCAGTTTTATGGCAACAGCTTTATAACATAATTTGTGCTTTATTTAGTGTAGGTGTTACTAATTCTACTAGTTACCACTGTTTCTGAAATGTGCAGGCAAAATAATGATTAATAATTTATTCTCCAATTCTCTAATACACTTTCTCTAATACATGATTCTCTAATACAGCACTTTCAGTCAACTATCTCAACACAAGATGTATAACGAGATAATAAAAGAGATAGAGATTAATCTTAACTGCCTGTATTCAAGTACTGGAAAACTGGCACAATTGTAACAAGTTTTGTGTTTGAATTAAATTATAATAAATAGGAAAAAAAATAACGTAGAAGTACTGTATGTATTTTCTTATCAGTCTGGGCCTTTTCCCCACTTTGTGCAAGTATCTGCACCGAATATCTGTCATATATTGTTTCTTTTTTCTAATTGAAAATTGCTCATTTGATATTAAACCCTGTCAGTCGTGTGTTGTCTGTATAATAGCACACTGAATGGCTAGTATGGCAGCAGACTTGAGACTATTTGACATGTTGTGAGATAAAGTAGGTGAAGATTGGACAACATTTGAAGGAGGAATAGCAGGCCCTTAGAAGCATTTTATTGTAACTTGTGATGAGTAAATGGCGCTGTCATGAAATTGCATAGCCTCAGGGCATCGTCCTGAAACGGCCTACCAATTTGTTTGTCAGTGTCCAAGGTAGTTGCTGAAATACAGCCTCACTTCCTGTTTGACAGATTTGCCATCAGATTTGCTAACACATAACAGGCAACCGTTAGGAATATGAACATTATTTTTGATTAATTTGTTCCAGGTTGGTCTGAAGACCTACTTCAGTCAAATTTGGTGTTTATTGGACATAATGTGTAGGAGGAGTAGTGAAAATCCAAGTCAAAATCCAAGATTGTCCACAGGAAGTACACGAGTTTCAGATGTTGTTGAGCATTCACTTTAGCATACTCCAGGGAATTATAGAAAAAAGAACTGTGAATTCAGCATAAATATTTAAAATGATGTAAAATAAAAAAAAAGAAAGTTGTTACAGTTCTCTACCACAAGGTGCTGTAGTCATGAAACATCTTGGGTATGTTTAAGGCATAGTCCTGAAGATACTTATGAAGTTTTGTTATGATATGCACATGTATTGCTGAGATACACCCTCACACACTGTTTTGCCAGAGTGTTACAGGAGAACCGTTTTGAATATTAAAATTCCTTTGACAGGTATCAAGATGTCAGTCAAATTTGGTGAAGATTGGACAAAATTTGGAAGAGGAGTACCAAAATGTTATTGAGATTTAAGTATTTTTAGCATGTTATTGTAACTTTTGACCAATAGGTGGAGCTGACATATGTTGCATAGCCTCAGGTGATGGTACTGAATTTGCACACCAAGTTCACGCACATGTAAGAACTTATTAAATATTTTGAAGCTATCTACAAAATAGCTTGTGACTATCGTCAGAGCTTCAGGTAACCTGTCCTCCAATAATAATTATAGACTCCTATCAAGAGCAGTTTGCTGTAAACTTTTTTGTCAATTTGTTTGGCACTCACCTCTCAGAACTTCACCAAATGGCCTGCTGTGGTAGGGGTAAGTGATTGCAACTGGACTACTGGTGCTAAAACATTACACCAGGATACAGGGCTGCCCTTTGCAAATCTGATTCTTGGCTGGTGCCAGGTATGATTAGCACAGTCTGCATTGCTGAACATGTACATATCAGCTTTGTGTAACCTGCCATATACGCCAATGTCATTCTTTGGGCGTGCAGCCAAAGAAGCCCTAGAGAGAAGAGCACAGATTTGATAAACTACACTGCATAAAATGACATCCTAGAAAGTGGAAATACCTTAAATATAGTTACATTTATCTAGTATCTGAACCAAATGTTGGATTGTTAAATTTATTTCAAGCCATTTGCACTCATTTCAAGCTTGAAATAGTCTTGTATCCGTTCAAAGGGAACTCAACATTGCGTGAGCTTCACGCTGTGGGACCCATCCTCTCACTCGACCAGTATCTGAAGTCTGTGTAAAATCACTCCTATTTATAGACCTGCCATGGTCAAGTGACATGGCATATTGCATACCTAATGAACATACCTAAAACTATTCACTACTTTCTATTTTCAAAAGATATATATTTATTTCTTTTCTGCTGCTATCCTGTGCAAACAGAATGAGCTTTAGAGAGTTCAGAAGGTGTGTTACTCCCTGCTCTCATGTTGTTACAGAGGGGGGTGGACACATTTTTTGTGTGACGGGTATGGGAGTGGAGCGTGCTGTACCGTGGCTCCCGCCTCCCTTTCTTCTCAGCTGAAGCAAAATGGGTTTCGGAACCTCAGGACTCTGGATCATTCGCTGTCGAGGCAGCCAGCTAGCTCAGATCCTAGGGGTCCCATATGGATCTGGAGGGAGACTCTATCTCTCGCTCTTTCCTCTGGATCTGGATCTCAGCTTCCGGGTTTTGGACCTCACAAAGCAACTTCTCCTTCTGGTATGGAGAATCAATCCACCCTCTTTGACTACATGGAGAAATGGGGGGGGGGTGGGAGCCAGTGACAAGGAGACCATTCCCTCACACCTCAGAAATGTCCCCTTTTTCTTGGAAGTACACCATGACTTGTCATGGTTCAGGGGAAAGTCGTGTTTATAACCCCATGACATCGGATTATTAGGCCATCTAATTTGTTTTCTTGAAGGTGGAGGCACTTGTAAGCCACCTCTGTCCATCGGCGGCAGCAAATTCAGGGCAGCCGGCATTGCCATCCAGGCCGTGTAAGACCACCTCAGCATTGGTTGGTGAAGCCTATGCGGCAGGTAGGTCTTACTTGTGGGTCTCAGCATACAATGGCAGTGTTGCAGTCCTACCAGGTAGACCTGCTGAATTGTGAGGATGGCACAGAAGGCAAATGTGGTGGCCCACCTCCCCCCGCTGAAAACCAGAGGGACCAGGCAGCCACAGTTGTGGCCTGCTTGTACGCCTAATTGAAAAGTTTTGAAAAGGCAAAACGATGCAGTCTTGATGGGGACAAGGGGCGCCTGTGGCGCAGGTGGTAGAGCCGGTTGTACAACAATCGTAGGTTTGGCAGTTCAATTCCCGGCCCATGTGACTCCATGTGCCAACGTGTCCTTGGGCAAGACACTGAACCCCAAGTTGTCCCCAATGGCAAGTTAGCACCTTGCATGGCAGCTCTGCTACCACTGGTGTGTGAGTGTTTGTGTGTGTGTGTGAGTGGGTGAATGAAACACAGTGTAAAGCGCTTTGGATAAAATAGCTATATAAGTGTGCCATTTAAAATTTACAAGAGATTTTTATGGCAGTTAGCCCAAAGCATTACTGTAGAGCTCCTCTAGTCAATGTCATCCCAAGTTTTCAGTTTTCTCTTGTCAGTGAGTTGTCACAGGGCACCAAAAACCAAAAAAACTAATTAGGTTAATTGCCAACAGGTCAGTAACATGACTGGGTATAAAGAGAGTATCTTAGAGAGGCAGAGTCTCTCAGAATTAAAGATGGGATGGAATCTGAATGGAAGCATATGTTGCTCTAAAACCTGTATGTATCTTTGAGTATTGATAGTGCCTTTCCAGGTGTGCAAGCTGCCCACTCCATAGGCACTAATGCACCCCCATACCATCAGAGATGCAGACTTTTGAACTGAGCACTCTTTAGTTTACAGGACGCGACTTCCATGGTTTCCAAAAAGAATTTCAAATTTCGATATGTCTGACCACAGAACAATTTTCCACTTTGTCCATTTTAAATGAGCTTTGGCCAAACTAAGACGGCAACATTTCTTGATCATGTTCACATTAACCAGCATTTGTGGATGTCACGGCAAACTGTGTTCACAGACAATGAGTTCTGGAGGTGTTTTTGAGACCATGTAGTGATTTCCATTACAGAATCATGCCTGTTTTTTATGCAGTGCCACGGACATGCATTATTTATTTTCACCCTTGTCCCTTGCGCACAGAGATTTCTCCAGATTTTCTGAATCTTTTGATGACATTATGTACTAGAGATGATGAGACACTCATAGTCTTCACAATTTTACATTGAGGAACATTATTCTGAAATTGTTCCACAAATTGTAGACATAGTTTACATTCCTCTCTAAGACACTCTTTTTATACCCAATCATGGTACTGACCTGTTGCCAATTAACCTCCAGCTGTTTCTTTTTAGTAACACTTACTTTTCCAGCCTTTTGTTGCCCCTGTCCCAACTTTTTTGAGACGGGTTGTTGCCATCACTGCTTTAATCACTTAAAACTGGTATTTTACTCTCCAGCAAACATAACCAAGGTCATTGCTGACAGTAAAAGCTCGTTAAAATGCTAAAATTATCAGCATACTACATCTCAGACAACACATTCAGGTCAAGTTTGTTACAGTGGCACGACCATTATGCTATATGCATAATATAAAGGTAATGTAAAGCTAATGTAAGGCAATTTTTCAGCGAGCACAGTGGCACTTCATATGCAAAATGCCACAAAATGTTATGTAATAACCCAGAGCACATATTGCATCACGGAATGCAGCATATAGCGCTAAGTGGATGCTAGAGGCCCTTTCAAATGGACTTTAACACAGGCCATCTGCAGCTGAGATTTTGCCAGGATCAAGTTTATCTTGGGCAGTGTAACACTGAGGTGTTGACTGGTTTGGGTATGGCCTCTCTCGCTTTTCTTGTGTGTGCAGAGATGCGAAGACTGATGTCCAAGCAAAAATAAAAACCTCATAGATTTTTCTATCTGATGCTGTACGATGTAGTGCCAGCTCAAATACTCCACTGACTCTTTTCCAAGATTCTTCCCTTCAACCCCCTAACAACACACACACTTACACATTAAGAGATCATATAGCTGCCTTTTGTTTCTTCTCTACAGGTCATTATCCTAACTGCTAGATGTTTATGGGAATGAGGGGAATGCAAACCTGAAACCTGCTCCACTTTTCTTTCTCATTTTATATTCAGGGAAATCCCTGGAAAGCTCCCAGTTCACCTTAAAATGATCTCAGTTTTGAAGATGGAGCATAGTCTGATTACAGCTGTTATGTCTTGAAATAATGTTGAACAGTCCCAGTCTCACAGGCCTGGTTTGACTGAGGCCTGGTTTTCTAAGAGACAAAGGCGAGGCTGTAGCCAGCAGCACAGTGCCAGTTCAGATGCTCCAAAGCAAATGTTGATCCATGGAGCACTGCAAGGAAGTATGTAGTACAGAGGTGCTGAGGCACTATACAGGACCTAAACTCTGATCCCACGCCAGCCACCCATAAGGTTCAAGGACAAGGTAACGAAACTGATTTTGGATGCATGCCATTAATCTTCACTCAGGTCAAGGGTGTATACACTCTGGAATGCATTAGAGAAAATAAAAACACAGAAGTGGCAGAGAGCTTGAGGTAAAGCAATGTCAAGATTCCCACCTGAGCTGCTGGAGAAGGACAAAGTTGTTGCAATAAGTATTTTTTATTTTCCTTATAAAAGAAAACAAGTACAATATACATTATTAATAAATGCCAATTTAGCTCATTGTTGTCATGATAGTCATTCCCTGTAGCCATTGTTTAAAAATGAAGGAAGACACATAACATTAAGGCCGGAAACATGATAAATAAAACACATTTGTGCAAGTGAAGCAAATCATGCACGCTCCAAAGAGAAATTAGCTCATAAAACATCCACCGGCCCGACATTCCCGCCCCTTCTGGTAGCATAACCAGGGAGGATAAATATTTTAGGAAAAAGGAAAATGAATAATAAGCACAAATGCAGTGGGGGTATATTTTCCTCATACAATAACTATCTACACTCACAATGTTGTAAACACTTTGTAAACAAATTTTCATCTCTGCTCACTCTCACAGAAACTCAGGTTCATACAATGGCATATTTATTTGAAAGAACTGATCATAACTCACCAGAGATATCAAATAGTGTCAAATGTATGTCTCCTGTATGTTCCTGTAGCTGTAAACTCTAAATACAAACTTAGAAGTCAAATTAGAACATTTCCGGGTAACATCAGTACAGGCCCATTTAACTGAGTGGCGTGTTGACATGATTGAACTGCATAAATGACTAAGTGCTTTGCTTATCTCTCTGAGAAAACTGATCTTTAGAAACATGCTTTATACAGTAGCATTCCAAGTCTCATAAATGCATACATCTGAATTTGACACACAGCGTACCCATTACACTGTTTCTCTGTTTGTGTGCGGTGTATAATATAAGGCACTGTAGTAAAGCAAATGAAAAGATGAGTCTAACTGTTGCTGGTATGACTGCACAGAACATTGCATGAAGGGTAAACAAAACCCTACATATTATTTTTAAAAATAAATTAAATAAAAAAACCCAGTCTGGAATAAGTGAAACGGGTAGGCTTGGTTGTCATACCACAATATTACACAATTTTAAACTCGAACAAGTGCTATTTAAACCTACAGCAAATACATTTATCTTGCTTTTTTTTGTTAATATAAACAGCATTAATACCAAAGTGGACATAGAGCTGATTCAGAGAATCTAGTCCGGGACTTAATTCTGGTCTTGGATCAATAGTTAGAGGGTATTGGATTACTTTAATAATTAAAACAAATATCAATGTGCAACCGTAATCTCCAGCAAAAGTATAGATTAGCCAAAAATGTACCTAAATTGAATTCAGACATATCAAAAATCACTGATGTTCCATGGGGAGGATTTTAGCTGCCATTACACTGAGCAATACCATATTGAGGATAAACGATATTTTCACGTCATGTGTGGCTTTCATTAGGCCCCAGTAAACTGATCCAGTCTTCAGGTGGGTGCACAGCAGGCCCCTTAATGTGCAGAGGCTTTAGTAGTTTTCCTGTTATAGCCCTTATTTCTGTCCAAATGGACTGCAACCGTTTTCAGCTTACACTAGGTTTAACGCTGACAGATATATCTGAGCATGATGCATACAAATTGAAAGAAGTATGGTATAATCAATAAACAGTTTCTAAATGAATGTGGCCTTTTTGGTTTGAATTCAAACATGAAATAGCATCAGAGCTTTTTTGTACTGAGCAATAAAGCAATAATTAAGACTGGCAAGACTATCTGCTATATAAGAATAGAACTTTTCATAATGTACTATATGCAGATATAGGAGACCTATCTCAGTATACACAGAAGAAAAATAGTTTTAAAAAATGGCTTAAGGCACAGAAAATGTATCTTTAAATTACATGAATTTCATTATTAACTTGAACATAGATGCATTACAAAAATATTCCGTCTATGAATCAAGTTCAAATACATTATTTAAGTTATGGCTTTATAACTTACAACTCAATATTTGTTCATCAAATAGGCATAATTTAAATTACTTAAGTTAAAAAAAAAAGAAAGGAAAATTATTCCTAAAAAACAAATTTGGTTTGTCATATTCGATTGAAACCAACCGCTGCTCAGTGCTTTAAACTGCATGTAAAACATATGTTAAGGCTGTGTACCTTTTTCGTTTTTCAAAGAGCTAACAAACCACTCATAGCTTTTTCTAACCATACACGTTTTATCTGTAGGCTATTGGTTTCAGAGGAATGGAATTTGTAATACAGGTATACAAATAACAATAACTGCCATGAGAGTTTGTATTTAAATACCCTTTGAAGAACCTTGTTCCATAAATACTCCTCAAAAGTGACATATTTTATGAAGATTAAAAATAAACAAGGCAAAAGAGAATGTCTCAGCAAGATAGGACCAGGGTCCTGGTAGGGTTTGTGCTGTAAAACCATGTCTCTGGTTTGGATTTCACCTGTCTAACAGGCACATGGTCCTGGGTTTTTTTTGGTTTTGTTTTGATTCCGTCAATATGGCCGCCACACTCCTTCATCCATTCTCCCTGCTGGATTGAGCAAAGTTGGAGAGTTGCTGTGGCTACCGTCCTCCTCCACACCACTCCCTCCATCAGCCTGCCTTTCTCGTCCACTCTCCTCTAGCTAGAGCAAAAGGGCTTTTTTTCTTCCTTTTTCTTTTTCAGCCAGTCTGACAAGTTTTCCACTGCTGAGCATGTGGGTTTTTGTTAGTTAGTGTGCTGTTTTGGGTTTTTTTGTTTGTTTTTGCAGCAGTCGAGCCAGTAGGGTTTAAAGATTTGCATGGGTACTAGAGCAGATGAGATACATATTAAACCTACTATGTGCTGGACAAAACAGTCAATATAATCAAAGTTTGGAATTCTGCACGTTTGGAACAGCATGTGCTGGATTATATCGTATATATGATTTAGGAGCAATGTTTTTGGTTTTTGTGGTTGTTTTTTTTTTTTTTTTAGCAATCTGAATTATTTTTGCTCCTGTTTTGATGTCTCAATGAGTTAATTATTAAGCCATTAAAGAGGTTTCTTCTGTAAATCATTACTTAAGATAACCTTTTGGAATCCTGTGCGTTGTGTTGAACCATACCTCTTCCTGCTCACTATAATCGCCAGCGTACGAAATCATTCATTGTGTTGGAAGCTCTATTGAGAAGGCCAGCTGTTCCAGTTGTTACAGTGGTTCTGCTGTAAACTGGGGAAATATATTTCATTCTTGGACGCATCGCACATTTCTCTCTTTCACAGAACGATTGGACTTTTCCATACGGCTTCATAGGCTGAATTCTCGCATCTGATTGCTCACGTCTCGGAAAGTAGTTCCATCTGTAACATGAACGACGGGTTAATATTAACGCGCTCGTTCTGATATGTTATTGTTTCTATGGTAACAGCTCGTACACAGGGACGCACCACATAATCTTAGACTAATAATAAATGGACTACAGAACGTGTTGTTTAACAAAGAAAAAAGATATGACTCATTAATGTGGTGATGTTTTTGTTAGAGGGGTGTATCTAATGTATTTAAGCACGGTGCTTTGCCAAGTCTTCAGGACAGAGGAGTTTAGGCTTTCTGGTTTCTTGGTAAAATGACAAGCTGTGGGGGGTTTATTTGTTTTGGTTCTTTGAGAGAGTGCGAGAGAGAGAGTGAGGTGAAAGAGATGCTGTTATGGGAACGACTGTTTATCATTGCTGTAACAGGAACTAACTTGTCTCTCGGAAGTCCCCAACATTAAATCTTAACTGTAAACTGTTCAAATGTGCTGTTCATGAATTAATTAACCCTCTATCGTCAATTTAAAAAAATACACATAGGTCCAAAGAGGACAAAAAATGTCCAAAAACTGTCATTAAAATATATATTAAAAAAAAATTTTTTCCCACTTTTACTGACGTATTTTTTTTTCTTACCAGCAGTAGTCCTAATCATAATTACTAAATGTTTATTCATTTTCATAATTGTAACCCTTTAAATGCTGGTTTCTTTACATCATGCCACAGATGTTTGTTTTTATTGTAATTATTAAAAAGAAAATGTATTACAAAATGTTTTAAATTATTTTCCATATATTAAATGCTAAGCAGAGTATTCTTTCTTTGATAATTACAGTTTTTGATATGTCAATGATTAACAACTACATTCATTTTGATGTGTTAATATTTTGTATGCAGTGTCAGATTTAAATTTTTTTTTTTAAAAACAAAACAAAAAAAACTACCGCTCAGGTCCAGACAAAAATGTCCATGTCAAAAAACTGGCATAGAAATATTTTTTTTTAATTTATATATTTTCCCCCCACTTTTCACAGACTTTTTTTATTTTTATTTTTAAATAATTTTTACCAACATCCGTTCTGATCATAATTACCAAACATTCATTCATTTCATAATTTTAACCCTTTAAACTCCAGTTTAAGGAAAAATCTTCAAAGCTCGGGAACCTTCTTTGACTCGTATACGTGGGGTGGGATTTCCAGTACAATATCATTTCTATCTTTCAGTCAAATTTTCAGTTCACACATACAAACCACAACTCTGATACACATACACACAATTGTGGCTGCATCATTTATTCAGTTGGTCTGCAGCGCTCTATAATACAGCGGAATCAGAAAAAAACATTTCAGCATATTTTTTAAAAAAAATAAATAAATAAAAATCAACGTTTTGAAACCTTGTCGCCAAAATAAAAGCCTGTTAATACAGAATGATATTGCAGTTTGAATGGGTTTCAATGGGGACATTTTTGTCCTTAAGGTCCTGAGTGTAGCTATTTTGTGCACCTAGTTTAAAATAGATTTAGGAAAGCAAATGACAGTGAAATATTAAAAATCCGATAAACATACACGCCTTTTGCAAAATTGATGCTGTTTGCATTAACACAGACAAAATGATTTAAAAGAAGGGTACAGTAAAAAGGGGTAAGTGTTATTATTGTTGGTAAACCACTGTGGTATTAGAGGAATAACGGACTCCAGACTGTGCCGTTATACTTACATCATTAGCTTCTGTTTCGTGTAGTTCGGTATCCCGACACACTGGTGTAGACAATTGTAGCGTAACTGCACAGTCTGTCAGATGTTATTCCTCACTTAATGTAGAGTGCTAAAAAGAAAGGATGCCATATGTCATGTATTTGTTTCCGACTTAATTCCGACTTGCTTAATTTGCAAGTATTATGAAAACTTGAATAGTATTTATACAGCGACGTTCCTTCTGACTTCTCTAACGCAGTACGTTCCTGCTTGTGTTTTCATTAAGGACGAAAATCGTCATACTGTAGGGAGCTGACCGTGATGGGTGGTGGTGATATTAGATGAGAAGTCTAGAATCTTATAATTACGTAACATCACACGAATATCGACTCGTTTGGGGTCGACTTGGG
>JAOUWY010000052.1:1453712-1469192 GCA_025728095.1 Prietella phreatophila | reverse complement strand
TATTTTTTTATTTATTTTGTTAAAATAGATTAGATTAAGATTCACTTTTTATAATCACAATTTGGAATTCAGTCATCGGGTTGGAGCTCTTCAGCTCCCCTGAGTCATGAGGCTTCAGAGGGGGGCGCGAACAATTACGAGCCTCGACCTCCCACAGCATATGGAGCGCAGAAGCAACTGTTTGGTGCTGTCTTTGCTTTTCCTGCCTAGGGCTTTCTTCCACCTACACCTTCTTTCTGATTCAAGTACAACAAGGTAGCATGCCATAGCCTGTAACTGCTGTCATGTCAAAGGTGGGATGAGGACAGCATTTAGTTATATATGTTTACTTATGTGGAGTAATGGCTCCACAATTAACTGTTAAAAGAACTTTCCTTCACTCTACTATTGTCATCATTTTTTTTTTAGTTATCCATGCAGGATTGCGCAACAAATAGCAGTCTGTGACAGTCTATGACTGTGCGTGTGTGTGTGTGTGTGTGTGTGTGTGTGTGTGTGTGTGAGTGAGTCTTTGGAAATGTAGGTGATTCCTGTAAGAGGCAGTAAATCATGTCTGAGCTGTGTGTGTGTGTGTGTGGGGGGGGGGGGTACCTGCCACACGTCTAAAGAACCACTATCGGCTCAGGTGACTCATCAGATTCACACGCCACATAAAAATGCAGGCTGGGTTGAGGCTCGGGTCTGCTCTGTGATCACGGGTTACAGGTGTTTGCTTAAAGCATTCAGGCTTCGAGGCAGCATATCACCATTGGAATGTATGGAATGTGTCTCAATGTAGCATTTCATCTAGTTTAATTCAGCGAATTAGAGTGTGGGATGGTATAAACAACTTTTAAAGCGTTCTTGGTGGCCTGTGGCGCTTTGCTTTGTACAGTATTTTGCTGAAGTAGTCATTATAGTCAAACAAGCTCATAGGACTGTCCTTTACATCACATTTTTAGCGTATATGTATAAGTAAGAATTGCCATGCCCCCCCCCCTCCCCCATCAGTCATCACTGCCTGCTTTTAACTATTAAAAATGATCAGTAACATAAAAATCAACAAGTACTCTAACATCAAGATGAGTCTTGCGAGCCCTGGAGAACTGAAGTTATTCCAAACCCTTCTGTATGTTTTGAGAACCTGTACCACACCCACACGGCAAATATTTCCCATCAATTTGAATATTAGGTTTGTCTTATGATCAGGCACTTTACGAGCATGTGATTTCTGGGTGGGACACTTTCCTCCTGGTTAAAAATAAGAGCGCAGTAACAGCCCTCTAACCATTTTCCCTCAGCTGATGTAGACGTGAAGAGTATTCATCCCATAGAGGCACTACGACGGAAAATATAAACAGAAGAAAATCTAGGGAATATGAATCATCTTCTGTCAGGAACATGTAATGCAAACACTACAGAAAATAGAAAATATGACAGGGAATATATAAAAGATCTAAAGAATCGAAATTTATCCTTATTTACTGGTTATGTAATGTTGTTAGTCTCACACCTTTAGCCCAGATTCTGGTTATAAAAGTAAATAAATAAAACCTTAGCATTCTGCTTTTTCGATCTCCCTTTAATTGTCACGTCTAAGCATTTTATGTACTGGATAACACACAAATAACTATTATATTTTGCCAATAAATTCTGCTTGGCACAGCTTAGTAAAAGAAAAAAGGGGACGAGATGAACAGACAGGTACAGTGATTTATTGTAGCAGGTTACATCTGTAAAACGCCAGGCAAGTTTACACTGTGGTAGCGTCTGAATTAACATGTTCTCATAAATGAAAAACATGCCACTTGTAATAGGATTCCGTTCGACCGGCCGCTCACTGAGTGCGACTACAAATAGGCATCCGAGTTGAAGGTGGGAATGGACTATATTCAACAGTCAAGAACTTTTGCAGCCTTGTACAGCTTACCTCAGCGGAGACCAAGGCACCTCCGTGGCGAGAGAAACTCAAGATGTGAGGTAATATTTCCACGAGGATGTTTATATTCGACGTGAATTGTTTGGTATGGTCTGCAAGGTATAATTTGAATGAAAGTAGATATTTTTCTTTAGCTGTCCAAAACGAGTCTACATCTTCCAGTGACCTCGAGGGCCTTTCTTGTGGTGTCTCGTCGACTGTTTTTGGAGTTGCAGCTTGGAAGGAAAATAAAATCACCCTCGGAATAGGCAGAGGGGGGAAATGTTTAATATCAAATGGCACACTTACAAGCAAAACACCCATTAAAAATAACTCTCGAGTAGGAGATTAAATCAAATTTTTAAAACACAAAATGAAAGCAGCCAAAGGCACAGTGCAGTGACATTATTTTGTTAAAGGAGATATTTTAGCGTGGTCGCTTAACCACTGCAAACCCAGGCAAGTTCTCCTTTCTGCCATTTTAATCAAGGACTGCATCCAGGGTAAACACAAGTCTACCTACACAGCAGTTCAAAACACCAGCTTCTCTTGGGAATGGGAGCAATGATTTCCACGGGTTTTTTTCCCCCTCACACACAATTTTAATTAGCTGCTTAAGAGCAGGGGGCGTCAGCTGCTGTACGTACTGTACTGTCTGCTCAATCTTTTGGCCTATGCTCTTTTTTGACAAGATGTCTGTTTTCGATACAATTATTTGCTCATGTTGGCTGTGTGTGGCATTCAGTCAGCTGAGAGACATTTTCTTGCGTTACTTTTTGCATCGCATCTGCAGAATTTTCCTTTATCCTTTGAAAGGCGACTCTGTAAGACGACTGACACAACTGTGGCTGTGTGATTCAAGACCATTGCCTTTTCAAATCACAGTGTACTATTGTTGAAGGTCATATTTAGTATCCTTGTTCTATTACCCTCTCATCTCTTGCTCACACTGTCACCAGATGCAGTTGCAAAACAGGCGAAGAGAAGGATTTCATGACGAAACTGACATTATCACTCTCTGTGAATGTAAATGGGTCTATGTGGTTAGATAAATGAACATGTTAGTGAAGCGCATGTAAGTAATCCCATACTTCAGGCAGGCCCATGGGGATTTGCAAACAACCTCCGTCTGAAGGGCACAGTACACAGTATTCCCATTGAAAGACTGCTTTTGAAGGGAAGGACGCACAAAAATGCTACTTGAGAGACGAGCCTTTACGAAACTGTGATCTACAGTACAGTGAACAATTGGATGAACAAAAAGCGCTCTGTCTTCACAAAAAAGTCTTTTGGCAAGGCTTGTATGACAGTTAATTGGCATCCTCACATGATATGACGAGGGGATCGAGATGACTCCCTTTTCAATTTGCCATAATACAATAGTACCCATAACCCTTTTTTTTTTTTTTTTGCCACAGCAAGTAACTTCAGGAAGATGGATGAGCGTATAGACCATATATTGCTTGGATTTGCCCCAGGAATGTCAAAAAACACACCACGTTCAGCCATTGCATTTCTTAAATAACCTCCAGTAATATAAATGATTGCTGAAGGCTTCTGCACTTTATATTGCTTATTGCATTTATTTTGCTTATGAAATATAGTATATATGGAAATAAACATTCTAGCAGACTTGGCATTACAACAGACCAAACATTGGAGTATAGCTGCTGAGTGAAGGTGTATTGGAAAATTAATTAATATTGGATATGGCTACTGAAATGCTGACTGAGGTTCCTTTGAGAATGTTGTGTACAAATATAGCTTCTTTGTTTTAAAGAACACACTAGTGGATTTCATGAAGGAAATACTAGCAGAAAATAATGTTTACTCATAAACACAGTGAGATTCGTGTGTTAATGATTGATGTTTAATTTTAATGCTTTAAAGAGGCAGTGAAAATGAGGCACTCTTCTTAAATATATTTTAATGAATGCAGCACATTGATTTATAGATAAGTTCATTTTGTTTTGTTTTGTGCTATTGTTTTTAATTGAGTTTACACTATGAAACAATTAAAAAAATAATTTGTACTATTAAGCACATTATAGCAATATTAATAAAAATCTTTCAACTTTGGAATTTTTGCATTTAAAATTGACAACTCTCAAAATTTTCTAAACTTTATTATGTTTACACCAAAATTGTTTGACATCGCTCATATTTTCTTTCTTTTAAATGCCTCAATAATACTGTTCATGCCATAGGTTAACTACCAAATGTCTCAATTAAGTGGCATATACAGGTTGCCGTAAAGTGTATTGTCTGCCTAATGGCAGTTGTTAAGTCGTGTACTAGTCAAACGCTTGTAGAAAATTGTGTCTCCGTGGTTCTTGGTAAAAAATGCTACCCATTAAACCAGTTTTCTGGATCACTTCACGTGCTGAGGTAACAAAATTTCTTACCATTTTGGTTTTGTCAGCAGCTCCATATGACGTAGTTTGTGTGGTCAACTGTAAGGGAAAGATATGACGTGCAGAAATGCTTCAGAAATTTCATAACTTTAATAATTCTCATCAAGAGATACTTTAAGTTTATGATGGGCATTGTGTAATCACTCTGATCATCAGCACCATCCGCATCCACTTGAGGTAAATGTCACTCACTTCATTTAAAAGAAAGCTCGTCGTTATCATGACCGATTGCTTTTCACTCTTACACTGGTGTTGAAATAATTGTTAATGCCTGGCACTCCCGGTACAAGAAATGGACACTTAGCTAGCAAGGTATTAGGTATATTTAGGTAGACTGGTTGTGTTTACAGTTGTGTTTGACTCCGTACCCAATATGACTACGCAAGGTTAAAAAACAAAAAAAACCAAACACATTACGTTTTTTGGTGAAATATATACACGAGATGTCAAATTATTATAGGCAGAAATACCCAATTTGGCCAAAACCTGATTACTTTTAGTTGTTTTTTTTTTTTTTTTGGTCTTTTGCCTCTTTTTTGTCCACAGTACAGCCAATGGGTTTTCTCAGGCTGCAACACATTTCTTGTGTTGATGATGTCCTTCACATCGCAAAGAACCTTAATGAATTAGTTATCAGTTAAAGTGTTTGAAAATGTTTAAAAGGTGTTTACCAGAACCTCTTGCATATAGACCATCACTCAAGTCACAAGGACGACAAGCACCAAAACCTGTCTCTGTCTCTGACCAGCACCAAAACCTTCTCCTGGCTGTCCAAAAATCTGGGTCACTGTCGGTCTTCATCAAGCTTTTAAATATGTACTAATTTAAATGTTTACAAATCCTTTTTATGTTTTCTTTCTGTACTTCTCTCTAACAGGGTTTTAGCTTGATTGAATACTTAGTCTGTGCCTACAAGGCATTTTTCTATAGGGCATCTGCACTATACTGTGAATGTAAATGTAAAGCTCAGAATTAAATAACACATGCTTTAAAAACATTTGTAAAATAATGGATAAAGAAGTACTTGACAATGCTGCTCTGTACAGTGCAGTGTCTGATGATGAGAGACATTACTGAACTTCAGGACTTGTTATCAGATGCAGACATGGATTATGAGGCAGTGGAGAAGTACGTGATTTCTCTGACTTAGAAAAGAGCAATTAAGGAGAAGGAATGTATTTATACTTGAAGGATAGAAGATTTCACAAGGCCGAGACAGAGAGATTTGGAGAAAGACTGTTGTGATTTGCTCAGACTTGTATGAAATGCTGTGCTGCAATGATTTATGATAATGGCCTGAAAAGCCGTATTCGGGTCGGTTTCTATCAACATACAGTATTCTTTCACATTCATTTACATTCATTATTCGGATCTGTTTTACCAGTTAAAATCATATGAGCAACTGTTTACCATTAATGTACTTTGTGTGTGCATGCATGTGCATGTGTGTGTAAAGGGAAGTCATACAGAAACAACCTTTATTTTGAAAAATATTTAGATACAATTTTGACAATTCTGTATTTTATATTTCAGTGTTTTGCAGTTTTATATATATATTTTTTTATGCCAGATGGAGAGCAAGACTTTTAATTTAAACGTGTTTTTTTGTCATATACTTTCACTAAACATAGGGTTGAACATTATAAACATTAAAAAGTAATATAGTGTATCTAAAATATTTCTAAAGGATGAATAAACCATTACCTACAGTAGTTATGCTGATTTGTAATAATGTATTGTTCTGCAAAACTTTACAGACATTAGTTACAAAAAATCTTTTGAGCCTTAGGACACCCAGACACTCTAATTACAGGTTAAATTTTCAGCCATGAAGCATCACTTATGGGTTCTATTAATAGTGTTATTACCTGCTTGTGATAACTGGTATGTGCTTATGTGATCTCTTATCCTGAAAATATGAAGAAAAGTCACTGAGTATACCAATATATTAGACTAAATTAGGAGTAAAAATGCTACATTTTTTTTATCTATGCAGAGGAAAAGGCAGATTATGACTGTGATGCAAAGCTAAACCTGAACTAACGCTATACCATTCATTCATTCATTCATTCATTCACTCATTTGAATACAGGTTGCAGGAGCAACAGGCTCAGAAGGTCAGCCCAGGCTCCCAAGTGCTATTTGGTGCATACACAGATACAACACTTTTCTCTCCTGATACATAAAATCTCATAAATGCTTCCCCCTTGTCTGCTGGGGAAAACTTCAACTGCAAGGCTCACAGCCTGGGACTGGTGAGTATTCCCACACAAACCTGAGGCCTATCTCCTATGGGAACCCGTGGGTAGGAGAGAGAGACCATTTCTGATCAAGACCTTTAATACCGGAGACCATACTGTGTGGACGTAAGGCAGAACATATCTAGTCCATACCTTTCCATGTCACATACTCAGGTTCGTTCCTTACCGGCGAAGTGATTCACAGTTCAAAGTCAGTTTCCACTGCAAGGGAGTCCATCTAAGACTGCCATCTCGCATCTGACCTCCACCCCTCATCTTGCACATACCACATGGCTTCACATTGCTATTTCAGGCTGTACATGACCGGTTACATGGCTGGCCAGGTCACCAGCTTGCCTGCAGGCATCACCACCAAGCCTGGCTCCAGGGATGGAGCTCAGTAACCCTAATGTACATTTCAAGTGAATGTGGATCTTTAGGGTTGCTCTTCATCTGACCTGTCTCCTCAGCTCTGTTCCTTACAGGCAACATTGAGTTCCTGAACACACAGCCTTGAGATTCACCAAAGTACATAAGCCCCTTCCAATGATACACTCTTGATCCATGAAGGGATATTGTATAACAGGTACAGTATATATGTTGTCAAATAATTAAGAGTAATCTTGATCACTTTCTAGCACAAATTGGATGTTTTAATATCTTGTTTTTATAAAGTGTATCTGCCGATGGTTCTTTCTGAGTTCTACTCTTTTTCTTTTTCCTTTTGTCAGGCCAGATGGGTCATAAAATATATGATTTTTCTATCACTCTAAACAGCTAGCTGTTCAACTAATCTCTCTCTCACAATTAGCAATTATTTTCCCCTATGGCAGATATGAACTCATTTTGTCACAATGAATAAGATCTAATAAATAAGAACTCTAAATATGAGTTTCCTTTATTAGTTTGCTAGACTAAAAAAATAAAACAGATTTCTTTGCCCAACAGGGACTCGGATGCTGAATGTTTGGTGATCAGTGCGTTCTCAGTGCCCTCCTTTCAGGCATTTTTTTTTTTTTTGGCTGTAGTGGTGATTTTGGCCTTTGACCAGAACTGTACCTTCAGTATGTAATACTCAAATATTTACCCTGCTGCTATATTGAGATTGAAATACGGGATGATGATTTAATGGGCACAAGAAAGAGCCCGCCCTGGTGCCAGCAATCCACAGTACTGGTGGTCTGTTCAAACTCTAAAGTTCACACACTTCAGGACTGTTTTATCACCCTGAGAGGCCATGATTCAACAGTGAGTATGACACTCAGTCAGCTAGTGTTGGACTGGAAAAGGAAGACGCATGCAGAGAGCGGTCTCCGCTGCTATACTAACTGCTGATGATAATCATGGATGTCTGAATGTTGGGCTATGCTGCTGCCGAATTCATAGGGATTTTAATTAGTTTGGATGGAAACATTTTTACAACATACTTTGTAAACCTCAGGTAGAGTGGAAAAAAACTCGATGAATATCAAAGCTGACCTTTCATTTATTTATTTATTTATTTATTGCAGTGTCTCTTTGGCCAAAATAAGCTATGGATTTGGATCCACAAACATATTTGCTATTTATTGACTCTTCCTTAAATAACTGACCTTAATTAATAATGATATGCAACAACATTGACCACTGAAGTGTTTCTTTTCTCATCGCTGGTTGTGTTTCTTTGTACAGCTTTGTTAAAACCGGACTTAATCTGGAGTACAAATATATGTATTTTCCACTATTTTAACATTTACAAATGCAAAAACACACCAACGTAGTGTTTTCGTTTAGTCCTGCAAAAAGTACCAACTTCTCCTAAAAATATGTCTTGAGGGAATTTCCTGGTTTCCTGTGTCCAGTGGCGAGGAACTAAATAAACTGATTTTCCATTTCTGAAATGTTACATTCTGCTCTTCGCCCATGTCACCAAGTTTGTATATCACTATATTGACATTATGTTGATACTTCTCTTCCTACTATAGTACATTCGTTACTTTATGAATATGATCAAACATGCCTCTTAGCAGGGACATGGCTTGTTGAGGTGTGCTTTGAATTGAAACCATTGAAAAACATTTTTATGTTATGTTGCTACCGAAGCATAAAACCTGCTAATCTCTGACCTGACTCTATTTTTTTAAAATACACCCAGCAGTTCAAGTAATCCATCTGAGAAACAATCAATAAAATGAATACTCATGGCACAGGAGAGGACTTCATTCAAGAACCTGCGCATTTCGTTCTTCGCTCTTGTCGCTGTTAATATTATTGGGTGGCTCTTTTGTTGGAAAAGCATTTAGTTGAGAACTGATATTCTTGGATTGCTTGCTTTGGATGTGTAAGCGCAAACCTTGGAGGGCTCTGGACTCCGGATGCAGTGTACATTTCAAACGAACCTCTATTATTACTAACCTTTCAAGGAAACGTGTTATTTTATTCTCTTTACTATTTTCTCTCTTTTATTATTGCCCTTATGTGTGTGGTCAATAAGGCAGAGCTCACATACATCTGTGATTCTCAGAGAATGGTGAAATAGCCAATAATGCCTGGGTGGTCATAATGAATAGCATTTGACATTTAAAATGGTTTGTATTCATGGTAATTTATTACATCATTTGTTCTTCTTTTTGTAGTTTCTCTTTCAGTGGACATGCTAACAGCAGTGGTTTTAATGTTTTGGTACGTCTTGCATTTAATCATTCAGTAACGCCGAATTTTTTATGGATCAGATGTACAGGGTGAAGCACTTCTCAGTAGTAGTAGTGTAGCCTTTTCCTCATAAAAGCTGACGCTTCCAAGCGCCTCATCAACATTTTGTTTGGGTTGTGTAAATGACGATGACTTCCCCTAGGGTTGGAGCAACACTGATTTATATACGAGTAGATTTATGTTTAGGGTCATGGTTACTTTGTTGTATCATATATTCTTGACATTGCTGTTTATGTATGTATAATTTATCATTACACATAATTGGACGAGCTGCTTTAGTCTTTTAGCCGCGCATAAAAGAGAAATGCATTACTGCATATACTTTCCGTGTTCATTCTGGGCAGAATAACATGATAACAGAAGAAAAGCGATGTAATAATAATGCTTTCAATTGTTAAATACTGAAATTGCTACTGAAAGCATAATGGATCAGTGCTGCTCACTCATTATTAACTGTAATTTCTGAGGAAAAGGACGTAATAAAATACTTGAGTGGAACTAATAGTGAATTAGCTGAGCAAATTGTGTGAACTTAGTTTCAAATCGAATCATTCAAGCCAATGTATGCTTTCTCAAAGCAATCAGAGAAAATAATGTTTGAAGAAGGCAGCATGGCATCAGTAAAGACAGACAAGATAAGGCAGAGTTAGATAGTGATGATAACTGTGTCCTGGAGTCACAAAAATCATCTACATTCTTGACAGATGTTCTGAACTACAAAATTGAGCTGTTTGGAACAGGGAATTGCTGTATGGTCTTTGAAACAAATTTTGGAGAAATTTGGTTTACATATTTGTATGAAACACTCTTTAACACTGTCACAAAGAATATTCCTGAGTTTATATAAAGAATGAAATTCTGTTCCCTATACCTATCCCTATCCCTAAGTACACAGCTAGAAATTAAGATTCATTGGTGTTCTTTAATGCCTATATTTTTCAGCTCACATATGGTTTCGGTGCTGTAGTCAGTGCTGTAGACTATGCAGTTGGCTGATGAGAGGGAGTGCTATCTCTGAGCTCTCAGTAAACCAGTGGAATCATTGGCTAATGCAAGTAATCAGGTCCAGACTGTGGGCCACGTGTCTCTG
Source organism: Prietella phreatophila (assembly GCA_025728095.1). Classification (NCBI taxonomy): domain Eukaryota; kingdom Metazoa; phylum Chordata; class Actinopteri; order Siluriformes; family Ictaluridae; genus Prietella; species Prietella phreatophila. The sequence goes on along the minus strand of JAOUWY010000052.1, from coordinate 1,458,860 downwards.
GTCATATTGCAGACCTCCCAGACCTGAACAGGGATTAACTTCTCAACCACCCCCTGTCCTCACTCTCCTTTGATTTATGCTTATGCATTTGATGATATGGTACTCACTCGTAAACCATTAGTCAAGTATAATGCAGACATTATAATGAATTTTCTCCAAAGCATAAGATGGTATGACTTCGGGAACTTTATTTTAAGAAGCAAATAAAACATTTCTGGTGGATTAGTCATTCAATTAGACTCACAAATGTTGGTGTGAAAATGTGTGCATCTGAAAGTCTTGTACACTTGAACACAAATCTAAACTACAAACCTTGTGTTCATTATATGATTATTTATTTAGTGAGGCAGTAAATTTGAGATAAACTCTAGACCTGACTTACAGATGTGCACTGAGATGTTTCCTTTAATTGGCTGTAGACAATGTCACCACTTGGGGATTTTAGATCACTGAGAATATGAATGACTTGCGTGACTGTGATATGAAAATCATTTGATAATGCCTCTGGAAGCCATTTCAGTCTTGCTACTTAAGCCCTTCTCTACTTCTTTTGTTTTTGCCAGCTGTGGAAATGGCTGGAATTTATGCTTCTGCTACCAAAACTTCAATGATACTCAAATTCATTCCATAATTCAAAGCCCCATAGTCTTGATTTTTCACTGTTTATTTTGCGTCATACTGTTTGATTTTATCAGCCCTTATGAACCCACTTCATTCAAATGAATTATCGTGTTTTTCTTATACATGCATCACTGTCAAATTACTAAGCCAGTGTTTGTAAATCAGATACGCAGTACCAGCACTCGGTGTATATAAATGTTTACATTTTATAATAATAGTTAAAGTGGCGTGCATCATGAATCTAATGAAAATATCAATACATCAGACAAGACTAGTTGAAATGGTGCTCAGCGTTGTAGCATTCTACAGATATGTTATGTTACTAGGCAATAACTTATGGGAAGGCTATGAATTTATAATTCAGTTTTTTTGCTAAATTAATATATATTTTTCCATTTAAAGGACCATTAATAGAATTAAGCTACTCAGATCTGTCTGCTTGCTGTTTTGAAAAATAACTCTTTCAACATACAATATTAATTAAGTGTGCTACCTCCCTTTAATACAAATATTTGTATTGTAATACATTTGTATTAAAAAAGGCACACTGGGTTACACATGATAACGTGTCCTTAAAAAAAAAAAAAGACAAATGATTCAGCTGGAAGTGACCATCTACACCCGACGGTTCATACAGTAGCAGACGTTTACTTAAAATGCTGTTGATGCTTGCATACTTTCAGCATTGCAAACTGTAATCATATCCTGTTATTGAACGAACGCTGTCTTTATTGCATCGTGACAGACAAAGTGAAGTTCTGTTTGCTTCTTTGGTCATTGAGCAGTATGTTTAGTCATATACTGGGTTGAAGGATGCTTAAGTGATACCTGATGTTAGTGGTATTACATGTGGACATAGTGGGTTTTTTAAGGCGTGCCTCAGAATGGCTGCGCAATAATTGTGCAGTTCACTGTGGTCTTCTGATGGCATACTGCTGCTGGTATACTGGTTTGGAATGTACTGTTCTATTTTTATGTGGCTCTGCTTGCTATTGGACCACTTATCACATCACCACATCACCAAACTGTCCCGGCTTGTGCTTGCCAGGGTTTGAGTTTTCGAATGGTTAGTTAAATCTCTTTTGATTCCTTTTGATTAATACTTTCTGAGCTCCATTTGTGATCCAGAGGTTTACATTTTAAAACATTTATATTTTTCTTAATATATATTTTGTTTTCATTCATGTTGCTTGAAGTCTTTTGCCACTGGTAGTGCAGGAGTATGTCAGGCGGTGCTGGTGTCTACTCTTAACATTAACCCAGGTGAGCTTGATATTTTGAAACATAGCAAATAAACTAGTGTATATTTCTGTAGCTAGGACTATGAAGTAAATACCATGTTCACATCCAGGACTGAGCAACTGTTGTTTATTTTTCTGCACAGAGCACATTTATGGAATTTCAGCATTAACTGACAGTCTTCAAAATATTTATAGAAATGGCACCAAAACATCACGAACATCAAAAAGCGTCTATCATTATTAATGTGAGCCCGTGTTTCCACACTTTGGTTGTTGACCTTTGTCAGTCCTGCCAGACTGTACTTTTTCAACAGAAAACGACAGGAATATTCTACCACATTCACAAAATTTATACTAATTCAAGCACAGAAATGATTCAGTAATTGACAAATGTGGAGCCTGTGGAGTCCCGGACCCCAGTCTAAGCTACACTCGCATCAATCTTCATTCATTTTACATTTCTTTGCTGTGATTTGCTAACATGTGTTGTATATTAAATCAATGTCTTCAGGGTTTCAGATTTAAGGGTGTGTGGAATAAAGTGGCACCAGCCTTTGATTTGGAAAATGGAGATTTAAACAGGAACTTTTGTAATGAAATACAGTTTCATAACTAAGCAGAGTTAAAATCATATATTTTATACAACCAATACCTTAGTGAAAAAAATGAACGGGCGAGAAGAGTGACATATTTGGAGCCATTTCGACAGCGCTGTACGGACTGTCGTTTATTCATTTTGTTATTCTTTGTCAAATTAGTGGGAAGATTGCTTAAGGGTCCTATAATTTAAAGGCTGCTCTTTTTCCTTACTTACTGATTTCATTTCAAACTTTGCAGAGTGAAATTAGTTGCAATTTGCCTCATATAGCCCCCCCCACCCCAAAATATCTGTCATCTTGAATATGTAAACATTTAAGACCCAGAAGCCTGTGCATGGCTATGAGTAATACGGCTTCAATAAATTTAAGTGTCAAGTATGCTTGATTTATTTGAAGTGGAGGGGAAGAGTTTAATATGAGACATGTGTTTCTAATAGATTGTTGATGTTTGAACCGATAAATTGCTGGAGGATGTAAAATGTCTGTAAAACAGGCAGCTAGAGATTTGAAAGTAATGCTAGACAGTGACAAATTGCTTTATATGAATCATGTCCGTATTTTGCTATTAGTTACTATCTAGATTCATATTAAGAGCTCAATTCAATCTTCAGTACAAATAAGTTTTGCTAACTCATTGGAATGCGTCATTGCATTCGTTATGGCCATCCTTCCTGGATCTGAATCCGTTCTATCGAGAATAACAGTCTTGACATAGGGGCTAATACAGAAGCGAGATTGAGAGACATTCGGTGTTGCTTGAAGTCTTGGCTATGGTGCAGCAGAGCAGGGGAGCAGGTTCATCTGCCTATGTGAAGGAAGCATCTCTTCAGGCTATGATTACAGTTCTGTGAGAAGCAGGATTACATCTTTGGGCCGTTCAGGTTATTTATATCCTTTTATTTTACTCACTGAGAAGCAGTGACTGCAAAATTCAAGGGTGCACAATCACTGTCCTTGAGGCTCAGAGGTGAGGACAATGTGTAGACATCCCTTCTCAAACACACACACTAAACCTAACAAGCACCTGATTTGTATCAAGTGAAATCACCAAATGTTGATGTCCTCCAGAACACTGGCTGGGCAGAGAATATGCTTTACTCAAAGATGGGGTTCGAGGCGGAAAAGACACAGAGTCACCATTTAAAGCCAAAAACATTCAACAATAATAGTATGATTTTTAGTTTTTATATATTTAAGTGTGTAATGCAATGACTAGGAAGATTTCTGGAGTTTTCTTTCACCTTTATGTAGTCACACCTCCATCCATCCATTTTCCATATCCTACAGAGGGTTGTGAGGAGCCTGGAGACTATCCCAGGGAACTTGGGGCACAAGGCGAGGCACACCTGGATGAGGTGCCAACCTATCGCAGGGCACAATCACACAACCGGAAATGTCTTTGGACTGAGGGAGGAAGCCAGTGCACCCGGAGTGAACCCCTTGAAAGCAAATATTGTTTTCTGTCATTCTGTAAATAAGGTTCGGCTCTTTCTTCTTCTTTTTTTCAGGGTAGAAATGAAAGAATGGTTTGAATGTTTGAAAAACAGAATATTTCCTGAACAGAAATGCTGCTTAACGGATAGTTGGATAAGCATCTGGCCTATTGGTGGTGTGTCGTTTTCACATATTTAGATGAAATAATACTATGATTTGATATATATGACAATAATAGTGTCCATTTGAACATTTCTGGTGACAAAATTTTGGAGGGGAAGCTGAAAAGGAGACATTAAAGTTCTTCTTTGGTGGCTGGTTCATATCCTGTCTGTTTTTTGTATTTATTCACAATAAATGTGTTCCTTTTTAAAGAATGGTAGTTAAATGTCACTCTTTAAGAAACCACACATGTTTAATGACATTTTGTGTGTTTTTTTGTTTTTATTCCTTTCCCAAAGTCTTTTAATTAGTCTCTTCATGTGCCCTCATATGTGGTTTCCTACATCTTTTTGTACAGTCATCAGGAACCGATTCATCACCTGCTAATTGAAACACAATTTTTCTAAAGAATTCTTTACTGTTTAAGGCATACAGTTCTCACTAAGAGAGAGACTGTGCAAACTTACTGTTCAATTACAAGTCGTGATAGACCATTAAATGTAAAGTGACATTCAAATCTGTGCCCTTATTTTAAATTGTGACTGTTTTAGTGTTCTAACATCACATATTCAGAGCTACTCAGATCACCTACCTGTTCCACAATAGGAGATTAGCACATTCCTTTTGCTGCTTACTACTTTCATATCCATCATACACAACCTGGGCATGTTCAGACTGCTGTGTGTGCTTAGTTCTGAAGCCATCTCAACCCTTTAATGTCTGAGTATGTGTTTATGCTATTGCAGTCTGTCAAATTAGCCCATGGGCTTTGTCAGCATTCCTAATGCTTGATGCATTATCATCCCACATCAGTGCATAGCCCCTTATTCAAATAACACTGTGACTGCCAAAAATCTCACTGCATCTTTTTAAGCTGTTGTAGAGTAAACAGAGTGTATATATACACATCAGTATGTTTCTGTGTACATATATATAAAAAGGTAATATGCTTAGTGTCATTATCCAGTTAGTTTATAGTCTCTACAGGCGTGCCATTATGCTTAATGTATACTGTTTAATGCTTAATATTACACATAATTGCACATAATTAATCAATACAATTCTGAATTCTTATTCAATAACATAGATCG
>JAOUWY010000052.1:1336602-1346966 GCA_025728095.1 Prietella phreatophila | reverse complement strand
ACACACACACACACACACACACACACACACACACACACACACACACACACACACACACACACACACACACACTTTCTCTCAAGAATTTGGAAAACGCTATGATTGAGAACAGGTTCCAGTTGCCTACATAAAAATATGCCAGTCATCTGCTCAGAATAATTTAACGCAAAGTGACAAGATGTATGTGTGAGAGTGTATAGATAAAGAATATGAGAAGAGAAGAGAGGAGGAGAGAAAAAATGACCTAGCATACGCTGATCCTTCTGTTCACAGCGTCATCCAGCTCCATGAGAGTAAATAAGGCAGCTTCACTCATGCCTTATGTCCATGTGATGCGTGCACACGCACACACACACACACACACACACACACACGCACACACAGTCTGCTTATGTAGATAGTAAGTGTGCGCATGTGCATGTACGGTTCCCTGCTTTCTGTCCATCTGTCCATCACTGTATAACTCCTCCCTCCTTACCTTCTGCTAAGAGACTCTGGTATAGAGCCTGAACCATCTTACAGCTATCCTTGAGAGCACTTTCCATTGATATACACACTTGGCAAAAATGAAGCTTTTAATGGTGTAAACAACTAATTACTGGTCAGAAAATGAGAAAAAATTAAACAAATGCAGTCCTGAGACGTCCTGTGAGACCATTTGCTCGTTTATTTTTGCTGTATTGTACTGTTTGGGGGAAAAGCTAGAAAGAGGGAAATTCACATATATAGTCTTCTCGTACGCAAAGGTAAAATGATGATAATGATTAAAATGTTTGATGTAAAATTCAAACTAACACATGTCTCTGGGTGTACAAAATGAAAATCAAATAAAAAAGCTGTCCGCAGGTTTACTACACCTAAACCTAACCTTAACCTCGGTAACCAAAAGAAAACCTTTGGGGGGAAAAAAGCCAAGAGTTTGACCCACAGGGTCAAAACCATCAGATATTTCTACCCTTATTGTGACATTTTGTCCTCACCAGTCAAAACATCTGGATACACCTGATTAAATCTTGTTTTAAACCAGACATGGAGTGTGAAGGAAAAGCAGTCAAGGTGTTAAGACTCTTATTGGACTCTTCTCAGCTAACATCTAACCTTATAAAGCAGACTGAGAAAATCCCAAATGTTTACTAAGCTGATAAAGGCAAAAGGTGACTATTTTGAAAATCTAAACTATATATTTATACATTTATACGTGTATATATTTATATTATATATAAATTATAGCCAGCTAATTTGTAAATTATGTAGTAATTATGTAGTTTATTACTAGATATAATAGATATATATGTTTGAAATCCTTTACTTTGTAATTTACATTTTAAAAAAATCAAGTCAGTGCTGTGGTGCACCATTGGCCCAAACATCTACTAAAATAAACCTGCCCTACCCAGTATTTGTTCTATTACAGTAACCAATGTCATTTGGCTAAGAAACCACAAAAGGTTTTCCATTTAGAATGCTACTTTTGACACGTTTGTTGATACTGTTTGGTTCAAAAGCAAACACTCTGATTAAAAATAATGGCGTGATTAAACTCTATTTAGCCTGGGTTCACTGCCGACGATAGCGGGCGCAGCTGCTGGTTCTCAGCCTTACAGTTAAAGACAATGGAACGCGCTAAAAGAGGAAGCCAGCGTTTAACCTATCTGGTGGTTCCTGGCTTCCCCTAACATGTACTTATCAAGGAGTTAAAATGACTTGTCATTATAGAGTGGGTTTGTGTGCCTGGAGCGGCTTCCCCATTTCAGCATATGCTGGTGCATTTGACTGAAAGCAAATTTGGCCAAGGACAAAAACAAATAAATCATGCAAATAAATACTACTACCATGAAAGAGGCTGACTTAGAGAGTAACACAGCAGACCCACACTATAAAAGTTCTAGTTTCGTTAGGATTTGTGAAAAGCCTGTATTTTTAATTCACACTTGTTATACAATTTCACATATATCCCTACTGTGTTCAGCCAACCAAGAAAAATTTGGTGTCCAAAGTTTCTTTTTTTTCCCACCAGATACAGGGCTTTAAGTTTTACTGATAAACTATACAATCTGAGCTACAAGTGATCACTTTTGTAAAATAGTTTCCAAATTTAATGTCTACGTGGATCTATATTATCGTCCACATAACTTGGGTGTTAATAGCTTCTGGCGTTATGGATCTTCTGCTTGCTAAACATAAGTGGGTGAGTGAGGTCCAAAGCCAGGTCAGTGGTGTTCTTTGCATCTAAAATTGTTTGCAAGACCAGTACAGAGCCTCCTCAGTCATAATCCTCTGAACTAATTGTTACAAACTTCCCCCGAATAAGAGTAAGGCCCAATACACTCCAAACTAAGACTAGGATCTCTGTCTGAAATGTCTTGCCATTCTTAATTGCTAACTACTGTATGGCCAAGCCATGTTAAAGTGCATGCAACAGAGACCGAAAATGTATTATAATTACATGCAATAATAATATTATTAATAGTGTGATTATAATAATATTAATCGTATGATGCTGTGGGATACTAACTGCGGTGTGATAGCAGGTGACTTACTGTGGTGAGAGTTTGGTAGAGGCAGTAGAATCCCAGACACCACAAGTACCTTTGATTGGTGAAAGGGGGAACAAACCACAAGTAGAAGTAGGACACTATGGTAAATGGTGTGCAGCCCACCATCCTAAGGAAAAATAAGGGAACCATTATTACAGTATCAACAAAAAAGTTATGCAATCCAAACATCTGTAATCCTCAAAAGCTGCACTTTACCCTTGCGGCTAATGCTTGGTTATTGCAGATGTCCTGTACAGCAGCAGTTTTTCTTCAAGTGAAGCGTTTATCATAAATGCCTATCTGTTTATGTGTGCGAGAAATTTGGTTTGTGTGGTGTTTGTTAGGGTGCTCCTGTACACTAAAGTAAGCCTGTAAGCCACAGCATCATAGCCACATGTGCATTTTTTCAGCACAGTTATCATTTTGGTCCAAATGAATTCTGCTACATTTCATTAATTTAATACAGTCTGTTAACGAAAATCAGAAGGCTCAGTCATCTCAACACAATTTTAAAAGTAAGCAAGCGAAGGAAGGGTGTTTGTGCTTTATCATAATATGGAAAGCCTTTCACACGAATTGAATGAAATGAAACACACTGAACCTTAGTAGAGTTCATTGACCTCTGCCCTATGTCTAGGTTATTCAATGATAAACTATGGGCAACAGCTACAACGAAAAACAAAAAGACAGGGACAAAGAAATGCGGCCAATGTGGATGAAGAATGGGCAATTCTAGCACAGTCCAGACCCATGATTTGTAGAATGAGCCAGCACCCTTACTCACCCAGTGACTGTTTTTCCCCCACAAAGAGTTGGGGAAGAGGGGGCGGGAGGGCGGTTTGATGAATGGATGGTTCTGAATGTAATGCAAGATGGCTTAAATCATGGGGTGGCCTAGAAATATCCACTGTAAGTAAAAAGACACACCTACAGCTGCAGGATCATCGATCCACAAACACCAGCACACCCACAGACACCACTTACTCAAACACATACACATGGGTATCTGCAAACACAGCTCGAAAGTGTTTCTAGAAATCAGTGTGCCTTCTAGTCTGTCTGATCATACTGGATTTCTTTCAGGTGGGGGTGTGTAGTTGCAGATTTTGTCATCTTTAATGAAAGACCTGCGGTGTGATTAAAAGCTTCGGCAGGCATGCTTGTAAAAATCCTAAAAGGTATTATGAACTACGTGAAGTATGAGATGAGATGACAGACGTCTGTAATAAAAGAACTGTCTAGATAGATCCCATTTAAGACCTGTTTCATTGAGGAATGATCAAGATTTCAAAGAAACCATCATGCTTACTGTGAGATAACATAGCCGGTAATGAAAGAGCTACATCAAGATCATTTCACAGAATGAAAGTTTTAGTTTGATGTTCAGTTGAGTTTCATTGAAAATTTCCTGTGTCTAAAAGTGTGCAGGATTTATTTATTTATTTATTTTAAATCCCACCCACTGACCTATTCTGACCAATCGTGCCTACTCCTGCAATTATTTTTGTTTCAACCTACTGACCATATTTTCTCATGAAATTAGTTTCCCCAAAATATAAACAGTATTCTAAACCATAGTAACCATTGGATAAAACAGATACCGAAGATAAATGAATGAATGCAGCAAACATGTCGCACAGCCCCTCATGAGCAAGCACCACGTCTAATACACTCACATGTTCATGGTGAGCATGGTCTTTCTTTGTCCCACCCTCATAAACGAAATAAAGCCTGCTCCGATAATTTTATTGTTGGCTCCCTTGGGATCCCAATCCCACTGCACACCACCTGGGACTTATATGTTTACTTGTCTGATAGCTCTGTGCCTTACAACAGGATCCTTATTGAATCTGGAGTGTTATTTAAATATTTAGGAGTGTAACATCCTAAGGGTTATCTGCTAAACGGCTCTGAGGTCCCAGTTGGGCAAGGCTGTCACGTTCCACCATGATGCAATGGACACAACTTCCTTTCAGACACTTTGATGCCACATCTTAGTGATATGGTAGTGATATGGGGACTTCCTTTAAGGAAAAATAATTGGGACCAAGGGATCAGTGTCGAGCTAATCAGCCAGCCAGGGTGCAGACATTTAGAAATCCTAAATACAGTATAATGCTCAATCTGATCACTGTTAGTCAGCTGATGTCTTCAACCACATAAGGACTGTCTTGTACAATTCTTGTACTAGCTTTATCAAATATAAACTGAGGACAAAAAGTGTAATGTGTTTGGGTGTTGTTTCCCAACTTGAAATACACTATATGGCCAAAAAATACACTACACAACCAAAAGTATGTGGACACCTGATGACCATCATCATACCCATATGTGCTTGTTGAACACCCTATTCCAAAGCTGGTCCCCTCCCCCCTTTGCTGTTATAATAACCTCCACTCTTCTGGGAAGGCTTTCCACTAAATTGTGGAGCGTGGCTGTGGGGATTTGCCCATTCATCCACAAAAGCATTAGTGAGGTCAGGTAGAAGGTTTGACACATAGTTGGTGTTCCACTTCATCCCAAAGGTGTTCAATGGGGTTGAGGTACAGGCCACTCGAGTTCTTCCACACTATGCACCTTGCACCCCATGCATTCATGGACCTTTCTTTGTACACAGGGGCATTGTCATGCTGGAACATGTTTGGCTCCCTTAGTTCCAGTGAAGGGAAATTGTAATAATACAACATGAAAAGACATTCTAAACATTTCTGTGGTTCCAACCTTGTGGCAAGAGTTTGTGGAAGAGCCACATATAAGTGTGTTATTCACGTGCCCCGATACCTTTGGCCATATAGTGTATACAAACATCCTCTGCTACAATGCTGATCCAGCCTGACTGAACACAGAGAATCTCCTACTCACCATGGCATCAGTCGGCCGATTTTTGTCCATCTGCTTTTAGTGATGAAGAATCCCACAACAGGATCAGTAACAGCACCCCAAGCTTTCCCAATGAACAGCACCAGGGAGGCCTGAAATGGGTTTATCTGGGGAAAGGAAGGACACTGAGCTGAAAATTCTCCAGACGCCAAGGACATCCTAAACCCTGTATTTCCACGACACATATGTCACTTATTTCTAAGTCATAAGGCAAAAGAAATGCATCAAAGTACTTCTTTATCCCACAAATCAATGCAGTAGCCGAGACTGAAGATGTTCCAGATATTTTTAGATTTTACGTAATAGAAACTTTAATCAAATCTGCTGCATTAATGATAAGCTCATTTGTCATAATCACTTTTTTTCTGTAATGGTGGAATACATTAATGTATTCATGTACACGCTACCTGTGCGATGTCCAGCAGAAATATCTGTAAGAAAAAAGCAGTCGCACTTCCTGCAACTTGATTAGGTGCCCCTCCTATAGCGAAACACAGTTTGCTACACACAGAGAGCTTCTGTTCCAGATGAGCCTGTAAACACAGAAACAGCACAGGCCTTACTATCATTTATTCATAAGTATGCAAACATTAATGCGATGCAGTGTGTAAGATTTATTCATAAGTATGCAAACATTAATGCGATGCAGTGTGTAAGATTTATTCATAAGTATGCAAACATTAATGCGATGCAGTGTGTAAGATTTGATTGCTGGATCAGGATCATACAGGACGTGACATATTTTCAAGTCTTATCCACTCATGCATGTGGATTTTTTAAGCGCTGTAAACATGTCTAAAATCAATGACAGTTATTTAATTAGCTATGCCTAGTTAGCGAATAATGGGAAATAATGCATCCCCACAGCAATGCTGACACTTATATCGTGATTAGAATTAAAAATTTGAATCAGTGCATCAAATGTTTGGAACGAAACCAAAGAAATGTGAACTTGTTGTCACGGTAACAGGAGATTCAGTAACATTCAGAATGAAAAGACTGCAGAATATGTTTCAATTGTCAAATGTCTTTCCACACCTCATCATAAAATTCACATGTGGGAATGATAAAACAGCTTGTTGATATCGGCGCCACATCTGTTTTGTATCCTATAGTCTGAAATCCAAGCTGGCAGGGTGTGATTTTTGAAGTTATTTGTTGAACTAGTCTTTACAGTGACTGAATATCTGGTTAAAATGCAGGCATTTCTGTAAGTCATTATCAAAGCTTTTGGGTGATATGTATAACATAAGGCTCTCTAATGTGGTCACTGCATGCTTAAGCCCACTACTCTCATTTTTCCAGTGAATGGGTGGGATGCGGTAGTAACCTTTTCATCGGCCAAAATCCTTCATGATAGCAAGAGTTTAAAACACCTGTCAATCAAAGAGTGTCACACTTGACTGTGTGTGCGTGTGTGCCAGCGGGTGTAGACAATTTTCACTGGCACTCACGGTTGTATCTTGCTTCTGAATGTCTTCAGATGGGGGAAAAAAGTCTGTTTATATGGGTGCATGTGTGTATGTGACTATTGGATGTGATCTCTTGTAACACATTAAAGTGCCATCGGTTTGGCGCTAACCACAGCTGGGAGAACCTTATATTTATTACTGTCTCCTTCTGATCCTGGAGACAGCCAGACAGGCATGAGAGAGCTGAAAATACTCCAGAAGTCAAGGACATCCTAAACCCTGTATTTCCACGTTTCACCCAACTCCTTCATCTGCTCAATCGAAGCCGTTTTTTGGCTGTCGCCATGCACGCGTTCTCTCTCCAGGGCTGTGCCTGAAACAGGCAACAACAAAACAACCACAGAGGCCAAAGCCAATAGGCCTTCAGAAGATACTATAATTAACTGGTTGATTTTTTTCACTTTCCGTCTCTAGTTTTCTCCAGCATGAAAAAGCACACGGCTTCCAGAAGCACAATTACCAGGAAGTTGCTATGTAATTATTCAAAAGTAAGGCGAGTCTGACATGAACATAAAATCAAGTGACTTTAAACTTTAAGATATTTCCTGAGGGCAGACGTTCTATGTCTACTGTTAGTGTGCAGCAGGAGGTTGTCAAGTAAACTTGTTCCTGAACTTTCTGATATTTCTATCAGTATCTATAATTTGAATGAATAATTAGCAACATTTTACTTATACAGAGCTTATTAATTAATCCATTTCCCAGGAAGAAAATTCTCTTCTATGAATATGATGTGTGGAACTTTCAGTTAAAATCCAAACGGATGCCTTTTACAGCATGGGGCTAATGTAGATATATCTTTCTCACAGACATAAACAGGAAATCATTCAGTGGGTAGGCACAAAATGTCTGATTTCTTCATAGATAGTACACAACACAATCATGAGTACAGGAACAACGGGAAAGCCAGCAAGATATTTAGTGCAACAGCTAGGAGGTGCTTTCTGTAGTTAGATAAATATAAGGCACAAACAAAAAGTCTGGGATTTAAAAACTTTATACCACAGCACTGTTGAATTCTTAAACATGCCTGGGCAGAAAGTGTTGATTAACTTAATAATAGCAAGGTTCTGACCATAGTGCAGGCTACAGTCAAAGCACAGGTTTCTATTAATGTGTTCATTCTAGTATTGTATTACTTGTATAGTAACAGCTCATGTACAGGATGTGTATGACTGTCTGAGCACATAATCTAAGCCTAATAATAAACAGATAAAAAAAAAACCTGTTGTTATTTATCAAATAATAGATAGATAGAGATAGATATATACTTTATTGATCCCCAAAGGGAAATTCAAGGTCCCAGTAGCTCAAGACATCACACACAATACAGGTTACAATAAAGTATAAGCAGGATGCTAAACAAAATGACTAATAAAAAACAGTCAAATATACCAAATCAAGGATCCACTAGTCAGGGAAAGAGGTAGGGGTCATATATCATATAATCACTGATATGGTGAAGTGTATAAGGAGTATAAGGAGATGTTTATTTAATATTTATGGACAGAGTCTCCAGTGTTAGAGCTTTATAACAGTCAGTAAAGACAGAGGGATTTCTCGGTGCTGTCTGGTTTCTCTGCAATATGACCAGCTGGGATTTTAGTCCCAGTAACTCCAAGAAAAAGACAAAAAAAAAACTGGCGAAGGAATTACTGTTTATAACATGAATGAATCTATCTTCTCTCACAGATGCTCCACAGCATTCAGTGTAACCAGAAATGGTTAGTTCAACATGCCAATCTTTAATCAATGAAAAAATGTTAATCAGTGGGAAATAGCAGTGGTATAAGAGGAGTGCTTGGGGATGTGGTTATTTAATAACTGTCAACTTTGGTGTGTAGACGATTATTTTCCTGTCATAGCAAACCTATCATGTTTCATTCTTTATATAACTCATCTACCATCAAAAGGTACTGTCAGTAGCACTAAAGTGTTTTGGGTTGGTTTTTTTTTTGGTTTGTTTTTGGCTTGTCAGTTCCTTAATATTGGTCTCCTACTAGGCACATAACTGGTTGCACCACAGGCTACATGGCTTGTCATGAAAACAGCATCTGTTTCTGCTTTCTGGTTTGACAACCTTACATCACAGTTTAGACCTCTTTGTATAATCAAACAGTGTAATATGTCCATTTGCCTTATTGTGGGTTTAATCTGGAAACAGAAAAACAGCTCTAAGAAAGCAATTTAATTACACAGAATCCATTTTTACCCTTTGCTCTCCATCCCCCAGCTAGGTTCTAAGCAGACCTTGTGTGGGATGAAGGATTTATAACTGATGGGATTTAGCAGTGTTTTTTCATCACTGCACAAGCAGAATGAATTTACTATGAATTACTGTATCACAGCACATCCCTGATGCTGAACTGTTGTTTTTTTTTTAAATTAGATACCATATTTTTGTACAGAAATTCAGTACTGAGATATATATACGTCATATTATAGTGCTGCTGCGTGAAGCAAAACTACACAGACAGATTCATTTAGCAGCAATGTTATGGCAGATGGCCCCCAGTCAGAATGCAAAAATATCCTCTAGATACACAGGTTAGACCCCAGTGTATAATCCAACAGTCTAATATGTTCATTTGTCTTGTTGTGGGTTTCATAATTATTTACATCTGCTTGATCATGTAAATACCTAAATTCTTCAGAACACCAAGCTGAAGCACTTGACAGTCATGAGAAGGTAACAGAACATTTAATGGCACGTCTGATTTTTGCGGACTTCAATTCAGCAATGCATCACTTACAACCCTGTTCACACATTGCCTTTTATACCAGTCCCAGAGATTTACACTCTCAGCATAATTCAATTTCTCAATTTTATCCTCTATCATGGCTGTCTGCTTTTGGTCTATATTTAGCTGCAAGGGGTCTCTGTGTCTCGTGTGATAAGAGCTGTGAGAACAAGAGGTGCATTAGTGCTTTTTCCCCTATATATTATTGACATACATGTACAACTAGCATTTCACTGTAGGTACTGAATAAGATGGTCACGCAAAGGGACAGTAGCATAGAATTGGTGACTGCTATTTCACTTGGCAGCTCATGCAGCATCGTATGGTTTAGCAGTTTTCTCCCCATCTGATGCTGGGAGATCTTGCTGGTGCAATATGGTTGTTTGCTTCTAAAATAACATCACCGGTTCATCTGGATGTAAATTACTATGTTATATTTATGGATATCACTGCAGTTACTTTCCATTTGAGCAGTTCCCATGTTAGAAACTTTGTTGTTGTTTTTTTGGGGTTTTTTGTTGTTGTTATTCCTGCCTGAGAACATAGTTTACAATCTGATAACACTTGCAGTTTAGAAATTTGACAGTCTACAATTTCGACAGATTGTGAAGAAAACTGCATTGTGGTCAAATAGATTTCAGAATGTAATTATAATTTTGATATATACAGTGGGGGGAAAAAGTATTTGATCCCCTGCTGATTTTGTACGTTTGCCCACTAACAAAGAAATGATC
>JAOUWY010000052.1:1311964-1324320 GCA_025728095.1 Prietella phreatophila | reverse complement strand
CATCACTGTCCAATTTGGAAACTGGAGATAGACAACTGGGAACACACAACTGCAAAACTCATCATTACATGTTCAATTTATGCGTCAGATCTAGGCCTATTCAAAAGGTGAATACTTTTCAAAGATAGCTTTCCAGGAGAAGCACCTCACACTAACTGTGAAACACGGTGGAGGAAATGTTATGGTTTGGGGTTGCTTCACTGCCTCAGGGACTGTACAGCTTGCATTCATTGATTCAATGATGAATTCTGCATCATATCAAAGAGTGCTTGAAGATAATGAGGCCATCTGTCTGAAAGTTGAACCAAACCAAAGTTGGACCTTACAACAGGATGATGATCCTAAGCACAATAGCAAATCCACCAAGGAATGGCTCAAAAAGAAGAAATGGAGGGTTATCGACTGGCCTAGTCAAAGCCCGGATTTGAATCCTGTTGAAATGTTGTGGCGGGATTTGAAATGGGCCGTACATACAAGAAAACCCTCAAACATCTTGCAACTGAAAGAATATTGCATGTAAGAGTGGTCAAAAATTCCAGCAAGCCTGGTGGACAATTATGCAAAACACCTACTAGAAGTTAACTATCTTCTGAGGACAAGGGTGTACTTACTTTGTCCACAGAAGAATATCATATCTATTGATACTTCTGTTGAATAAATGATTGAAAAACTGATTTTCTTTGTGGTTTTGTAAAAAGTATATCAACTTTATTAATAGGCACTGTTTCAAATATGATCAAATGTTTGCTTGTCCAAATATGTCAAAAAATCCAACAATTTATATGGGGTGTACTATTTTTTCACATGACTGTGTGTATTTATTTATATCAAAAAAATATTTTTTTCACATTCATGATGCAGATGACACATGATCTAAACCACTGGTTTAAACCTACAGTAAGGGCCATAGTGAGACTACTTTCAATTGGCCTGTTTAATTTAGCATAATATAATTGCTAAAATGTTATTTGCCAAATGTAAATACTATAAAAGTTTGTCACTACCTGTTACACTATATGGCCAAATGTATGTGGACACCTGACCATCATACCCATATTTGGTTCTTCCCCACACTGTTGAAAAGTTGAAAGCACACAGTTGTATAGGATGTTTTTGTATTCTTTAACTTTAAGATTTCCCTTAACTGAGGCCTATCCCAAACCTGTTCCAGAATGACAATGCCCCTGTACGTGAAGCTCAGACCATGAAGACATGGTTTACCAAGGTTGGTGTAGAAGAACTCGGGTGTCCTGCACAGAGCCCTGACCTCAACTCCACTGAACACTTTCGAGATGAACTGGAACACCGACTGCATCTCTGGCCTCCTCACCCAACATCACTAATACTCTTGTGGCTGGATGAGCAAAAGAACCCTATAGCCATGTTCCAAAATCTAGTGGAAAGCCTTCTAAACAGGTAGAGGCTGTTATAGCAGCAAAGGTGTGAAACATCCATCTTCTATACCGCTTATCCTTTTCAGGGTCACAGGGAACCTGGAGCCTATCCCAAGAAGCCTCAGGCACAAGGTAGGTTACACCCTGAACAGGGTGCCAATACATCACGGGGCACAATCAAATACCCATTCATACACAACGGACATGCCAATCAGCCTAGCATGCATGTCTTTGGACGGGGGAGGAAACCAAAGAACCTGGAGGAAATCCCCGCAGCACAGGGAGAACATGCAAACTCTGTACACACGGCAGGAATCGAACCCCCGACCCTGGAGGTGTGAGCGAACGTGCTAACCTGTGCACACTGTGTAAAATAGACTTTCACTTATTTCATTCATTTTCAGTAAAAATTAATGAGCCTATCCCAGGAACCTAGTTGTGAGGCAAGAACACACCCTGGATGGCACACGAGTCCAGCACCAACACCAGCACCATGCATCAACTGTGGACCCTGGAGCTGTGTGGCATGTCTGCTTTTTTTTTTTTTTTATATTTTTTTTTTATATATATAATTCTGATTATGGGGTTACAACTATAGTTTTTTTAGTTTTATCACCAGACCAAGCATAAGTTCTGAATAAGTCCATCAGTCTGTAGTGTAGGCTAAAAGAATGACATCCTTTTCCATGAATACATGACACTGGTCTCTAACGATTCTGTGCAAAGAAATGAATCTCAGGAAGCAAAATTTGGTCAATTGCCAGACAGGAACCAAGAACTGACAAAGCCAGAGGCTTGGGAGTGGCAACATTTTGTTGATGATAGCAACTCAAACAACTTCCGTAAATTTCCAGCGCCACCAAACTGGGCAACTGTGAATCTGTAGCCTGAGAAACAACCATTTTACTGGTGGTTCCAATGAAGTAAATGACAACTGCATTGTTAATGCAAGTAAAACTTCCTCTGAGCTGTACCTTATTCAAAACAGCTAAAAGGGGAAAAAATCATTATGTCCTATGTCTATACCAAAAAAAAAACTGGTTCCAGTATGAGCACTGGTGTTGGTGGAGAAGGGGTACCATGAATACTGGGGTCTCTCTATTCACTGTTAACACCTTATCATAAATGCTGAAGCTGCAAGGCCACCTGTATTATGGCTGACCCCTCCAACCCCTCTCATGGAAGCTTCAAACTTCTGCTTTCTGACAGAAAGTTCTGGAGCATCCATGCCACCACCACCACCATCAGACTTTGCAACAGCTTCTTCCATGAAGCAGTAAAATTACTAAACATATAGCTGCCTCCCAACATCCACCTGGCTTTTCAAGATCCAGCCTAGGATGACCATCACTGCACTTAACTGTGCATGGAGCCCTTAGACACAATGCTTTCATGTTTCTGTAGACACTTTTTACTCCAGCTCTTGCTGCTACTGGACACTTTCCCTCCATCTTACTGATACTGGGACAGTTTTCCTAGTATACAGAGTTATATGGAAGAATGGCCATTTGTCTGGACTGGGGGAAATGAAAAGGAGGCTCACAGAAATTGCATTTGGTACAGGGCTTGAAAATTCCTGAAGGTAGAGCTGCCATCTCCCAGCTAAAGAGTGTCCGATTTAACCCTGAGTTCTGGTTACTGCCTATAAGGAGTTTCGCATTTTCTCCCCACGTCTGTGTGGGTTTTCTCTGGTTTCCTCCCGCCTCCCAAAAATACTCCAGTAGGTGGATTAGCTATGCTAAATTGCCACTAATTGTAAATAAGAGTGGGGATGTGTGTGTATGATGCCCTGAGATGGATTGGTGTCCCATACTGGGTATATTCCAGCCTTGAGCCCTCAGGATCCACCGTGACCCTGACCAGGATAAAGTGGTTACTTGAGAAAAATGAATGAATAAAGCTGCACATCTGTCAGTGGCTTTTATTTCGAAAGTCACAGTGCAACCCAAACATTAGTGCACTTATCGGCAAAATATGTGCTTGGCTGAGGCCGCCGGTGTAGGATCAACTCAACTCTCAACTCATTTTTATTCATATAGCACATTTAAAAACAACAGAGTTGACCAACGTGCTTCACAAATCGAAAAACAGTCAAATGTCAAACACCAACACACACACTACAGCACTACAAACTCCAACAACAAATATCTTTAGTACGCAGGGTTCTTCCAATTCAACTGCCAAAGCATAAAGATATGTTTTCAACTGAGACTGAAAAATCTCCACTGATGGGGCCAAGTGAATATAAAGGGGGAGATTATTCCATAATTTAGGAGCAAGTACAGAAAAGGCCCGATCACCCTTTGACTTTTGCTTAGCCCAAAGGGGCATGCAACATTTGGTTTGTAGACATTAAAGGCCTAGAAGAAACATGAAGGCTTAGGACAGGGGTTCCCAAACTCTTCCAGGGCAAGGCCCCCCAAATGGCATTAACATTTGACCGAGGCCTCCATTTTGCAAGATGTCTTTAAACCGCCTAAAAAATACAGACTTCTGAATATATATATCCTTTTTTTAATTATTAATAATTACATCTTTACATTACATTAGGAATTGATTGTGTGTGTGTGTGTGTGTGTGTGTGGTTGTCTGAGAGTGAGAATTTATTTTTCACACCAAATTGTTGAGTCCCCGGGCGACCCCTAGCGGCGGCCACTTTGAAAACCACTGGCTTAGGAGATCTGTAATAGGTCAGGTTTAGCTATCAGCTTAATTACAGCCTGACCTCTAATACTGGTAATGATATTGTGGTCTGACAGTGACCACTTTCCCCTTCAAAAGTGATTTATTTCATTTAAAATTACGTAGGAAACTGGAATCAAATGTTGAGATTATACATTATATACAAATAAATAATACTACACTTTGCCAATTTCTTCCAAGGCTCTAAAAAATATGTTATCTGTGTTAATGTTTTGTCATTAATATGCTTTACTCTGAACAATGTGTTCCTCAGGGCTTCTCTGGTTCTAGATGTCTACAAGGGTAACCTTGTGCTGTAAGGTATCTTTAACGATTTCTCCCATGCGCACACTGTTTAGGCTGAATTAGAAAGAAAATGAGAAGAATCTTTATTTGTTTATTTATGGGTATATATTCGGTTGGAAAGGTCAGAGAAGTGATGGGCGTACAGTTACCGAAGCACAAAACTGTGACTGGAGAGCTAATCGTGCTGGAGGCGGAAGTGGCGTGCTGCCTGGCTAACAGCAGAGGGAGTGAGAGAGCGAGAGAAATGGCGCCTCGGCACCACTGTAGTTGAGAAGACAGTCAATACAGAGGGAACTGACAGAGCCGAGAGGAAACAATACGGTAGAGGGAAGAAAAAAAAGGGAAAAACATGGTGAACACAAGAAAAAGCACGCAGCTCCCGCCATGCAGTCTTGTCATCTCCGGTCGGACGCGGTCGTATCTTAGGAACAACCCAAACTTGGAGCATGTAAGAGCCGGCTCGCTTTTCCTCCCCTGCCCGGCTGCTTAGAGCGAGCTATGCTAAGCTAAGCTAAGCTAAGCTACCCAGTTTGGCCTGAAGACCGATGTCCCTCATTGATAGCCAGCTAGCGGAGCTCTTTTGTTCACGAACGCCGTGAAAGGGTGACCGTTTGTTCAGCGTGTGTGAGCGACGCGAGCCGCATTATCGCTGCTGGACACTTCCTCCGTTCAGAGGAAGGAAATGTCTCCGCTTGTGTTGAAATAACAGCCGGCTCGCTTGCTCGTGTATCGGACGGAGTGTGTCGAAGTTCTCCCTTTGTGCTGCTGTTGTGCCGGAGAGGGACTCGCGTTAGCCAAGTGGCGAGTTAGCAGGTCGCGCTTTTGTCACGGACCGAGGCAGCTGACAGCAGCACGCGGAGATCGACAGCTCTTCACGCGGCTGCTGCTCGGTCCGGGTTCGCGGCCGGCGAGGCACTGCTTAGAACAACAGAATTTCACACAACTAATGGGGGAAGGAGAGGAGAGGAGAGGAGAGTGGAGGAGAGGAGAGTGGAGGCAGACCCCTGCTGGTTTAAAGCGGGCACTGTGCTTTATTTAGGAAGTGAACTCCGGCAAGTTGAGTGTTGTTCTAGGCGGTAGTGCGGCGCGGCTCTGCGGGCATGAAGCGCTCTGGTGGCGGTCTGCCTCGAGGAGAGCCGCGGGAACTTAGTCACTTCCACTGGCTTATTTTACTGTGTGTGTGTGTGTTTTAGACAGAGTAACTGTAACAGCCGTTTTTATACAAACATTTCCCACTTCTTCCGACTCCAGCTTTTCACACAGGTTCTACGACAAAGAGAACCCAATTAAACAAACGAGACAGAAATATTTATATACATTTATTTATTGAGGAAAATGATCCAATATTACATATCTGTTCGTGGCAAAAGTATGTGATCGTCTAGGATTAGCATTTCATTTGAAGGTGACATCAGAGTCAGGTGTGTTAAATCAATGGGATGACGATCAGGTGTGAGAACAGAGAACTATCAAAGTCTGGTCTTCACAACACGTTTGTGGAAGTGTATCATGACACGAACAAATGTGATTTTTCAGGACCTCAGTTGGCGCTCATCAGGCTGGAAAAGGTTACGAAACCATCTCTGAAGAGTCTGGACTTCACAAATCCACAGTCGTGCAGGTTGTGTACAAAGAGAGGAAACTTAAAGCCTGCTCAGGAGTGGTCGACCAACAAAGATCACTCCAAGAGCAAGACGTGTAATAGTCTGTGAGGTCATATAGGTAGCCAGTGTAACTTCTGTGCAACTAAAGGCCTCTCTCGCACTGCTTGATGTTAATGTTCATGAGTCCACCATCAGAACACTGAACAACAATAGTGTGCGTGGCAGGGCTCCAAGGAGAAAACCATTACGCTCCAGAAATCCACCTCTGGGCCAGGACTGCCGTAATTGAAAGAGTGAATTCTGAATTATAACCGGAGACTTCTAAAGGAAAATGTCGGGACATCTATCCATGAACTGAAGCCCAAGACAAAGTGCATCATGCAGCAAGACATGCAAGTCCTAATCGCACGAGTCGTTCTACCAAAGAACGGTTAAAGAGGAATAAAGGTAATGTAAGGTCGAAGGCAAAGTCCTGAACCAAGCACATGAGGAAACCCACCAACATCCCAGAGTTGAAGCTGTTCTGTACTGAGGAACAGGTCAAGATTCCTCCAAGCCGATGTGCAGGACTGATCAACACTTACCTCAAATGTTTCGTTGCAGTTATTGCTGCATTAGGTGGTCACTAGATACTGAAAGCAAAGGTTCACATACTTTTACCCAAAAAAAATCAGCAAAGACTGTGCAAGCAAAACATTCATTCTGAAAATGTTATAACTTAACATCCAATCAGCTATTTATTAAAGCTCTGACCACACGCGGGTTTTACCTTGCCGTTTATTTCAGGGGATGACGGGTGGCCCTCCTGAGATGTTGTAGACTGTTACCTTGCTATCTTCCCATGCAGCAAAAATCCAGTGTGACTTCTACCCAACGATTACTTTTGTTTTTCTCTCTCTTCTTTTCTAATAACTCATGCCACTGAGGTGCACACATTTGGAGGACCGAAGTTCACCTGGATTTACTGTGTCCTTTCTGATTGTCCTTTTTTGTTAATTTTCTTTATGTTCTGGCGGCTTTTATCCTTCTTTTAAAAAAAAAAACTTGTAATGTGTGTTGTGACTTAAGTTATGACCGTATCGATGTCTTTAGAAGTTGCGCATTAGATCTCTGAGAAAATTGGAAGTGAGCCATGATCGATGTAGTGTGGTTGATCTGGTGAGAAGGTCTGACTTGAAAGGGGCATGGTGTGACTTAGTGGTTAGCACATTTGCCTTGCACCACCAGGGTTGGGGGTTAGAATCCTGAAAGGAGGTTGCGTGTTCTCCCCATGCTTCAGGGGTTCCTCCACTCCGGTTTCCTCCCCAGTCCAAAGACGTGTTGTAGGCCGATTGAGATTGTCCGTAATGTATGAACATGTGTTCCCTGCGATGGGCTGGCACCCTGTCCAGGGTGAACCCTGCCTTGTGCCGAGAGTTCCCTGGGATAGGCTCCAGGTTCCCCTGCGACCTTGTGTAGGATAAGTGGTATGGAAGATGTGTGGAGGTCTGACTTGAATAGAAGGTCCTTTAGCCAGCTTCCACCTATGACTTTAACTCTTTTTTTTTTTTTTTTTTTTTTTTTTTTTTTTTTTTTAAATTATTTTTTTTTTTACTTATTTTTTAGTTAAGTGTCATTGTTACGATAAAAATATAATGAAATGCATTTTTGTCGTTTGTCATTTATGCCTTTCAGAATGACCCCAGTAATATCAGCTCTGGTAGCCCGCGCTTGTCTCCAACATCTAAGCGAAAACGCAGACACACGACGCCTAGCTCCAGTGACACTTCCCCAAGTCCCCAGAGCAAAGCACAGAGAGTTACATGGAACACCTCCAAACACTGCACCAGGTGAGTCCATCTCAGCCTGCCAGCCATGACCTCTATTAATAGGCTGGCTTTTTGGTTTTACAAGCTTGAGACTATTGTAAATCTGTTTCATTTGTGAACCTATCATTCTATCGTTATATTATTGACTTGTGTGGGGCTGGTCAATGTAGATTTGAAACTATATCACGAAATTTCATGGTATTTTTTTTGCGGCAATGATATAAAAGATGTGAAAATAGTGACGCTCACCTTTTTGGTCACAAGTCACATCACTATACAGTCATGCGAACACCAACATTGATCCAAAAAAGTCAAACGTAATCCTGGGCATCAGCAAATGCTAAACTATACCAATTAATTAGACTAAAATAATAGAATATGAATTTTATTCACAAATTAAAAATTCCAGTGCAAATGAAAACACCAATGCACGCATGATTCATAATCTAACCCCAGTAATGACAAATGGAAATGTTGTGAGAAATACTTTTTTTTTTTCTTTCCTTTTTTCTGTAAAAGTGCATGTAATGTTTAACAAATTTTAAACTACGCTGCAAAACATCAAAACAGTATATAAACACAATAATGATTCTAATCAAGTACAAGATTAAACTTTAAACACTGATTCTGACTTTATTCTTAAACTACATACTAATGTTGGAGCTCCGCCCTCCACCATGCCTGTTCTCGTTCTGCGTGTGAGACGGACATGTCGCGGCGCGTAAACACATGATCAGCTATATCTTCGATATAGCGGGACGACAAATTCTTTGTGGTTGATCGCCAGATGGAGCTTAAAATTTTCTTCTCATGCAGTGAGCTTTATTCACCAGTTAGTTTTGTGAATGAAACCCTCATAAGCCCATGTAGTAAACGACTTTTTTATTCAAAGCGCTTTACACTCTCATTCCCCCATTCACATGCACACTCACACACCAATGGTAGCAGAGCTGCCATGCACGGTACTAACTTGCCATCGGGAGAAACTTGGGGTCTAGTGTCTTGCCCAAGGACACTTTGGTATGTGGAGTCATGTGGGCCGGGAATCGACCCGCCAACCCTACGATTAGTGGACGACCCGCTCTACCACCTTAGCCACAATCGCCCCTGTAGTAGTATTTAAGTACTTAAGTATTAGAAGCTTCGGTTTTTTGGCGTGCACAGGCTCATTGTGATGTACAGGTCATATAGGGAAGAGCAAAGGGACAGATGGACGTCAACCTTTTCTGTATCACCAGTTATTGGATGTAATATCTAGTAAAGCCTTTGTCGTGGAAAACAATCTTTCCAGCCAAAAGTCAAAAACTTCAGAGACAGAGGGTTAATAGGTGTCAAAAAGTAAATAAACTTTATTGAAACAATAAAGCGAGACAATCTACAGAAAGTCTAAATTATACATACACAAACATGTCTTTATAAACCTCTCTGAAGCAGTAAAATTGTCCCTAGGCGGGGCATTCACCTTTTCTTTCTAGAAACAAACCAATCTCCATTGCCTTAACTAATTATTCACAATATATTTATGGCACATGCGTTGTCAGTTGTATTTAAAAAAAATAATAATAAAATTTTGACCAGACCAGGGTTTTTTTAAACTGTCCTATAATAATGTCCCTGTAGTCTCAGCCTGGTACTCTTCCTCCTGGAAGTCTTATCTTTTCTTTTGACACTGATTTGCAAGCTGAGAGGGCTTTGTTTGGTATGTGTCTAATTGCTTTTTTTCTTGCCAGAGTGAGCTTGCTTTAGACAAACAAAAGGTTCTTCATTTCGACACTTAGGATGTCACTTGTTAGAAAGTGGTTTATAGTTGTAGATTATGCCTGCTGTGCAGAGAGGTACGGACTAACCCAGAATACAATTAGGCCTACTGTTTAGTCAGACACAGCATTCATCTAACTCAGTACACACTTAGAATAGAACTTTAGCAACAAGTGTACTATGGATTTAGATAATGCTTCCCACAAATAATTCTAACTGTTAGCCAAGCAGTTGTATTAAAAAAAAAAAAAGAAATACACACCAGATTAGAGCTTATTAACATATCCAAACATTTGTAAACTTTGTCTTTACACACATTGATAACACATGATATTTTACACCATGAGGAACGTATTGTTAATGGTAACTATTGATAAATAATAAACCCGCAGATCAGATCTAACAGCTACTATAATTGGTTAAACACTACGGCATATGTAAATGCTATGTTTTTTATAATAATTTGAGCAGCGGAACACCAGAATCACCAGAAACTTGTTGATATTTTAGAAAGAAGATTCATTGCATGTTTGTTTTTTTTTGTTTGTTAAATTGTTCATATCATTTCAGTGCTAATGCTCGCAGTGATGGTGGAATATCAACAGCTCAAAAACTAATTTGCAAATGTAGAAAATGTAAAAGCACTTGTTACGCAGTTGATTATCCAGTAATTGTTTTCTTTCGCAGTTTACGTTGCTTGAATAGGGTCTGTTGATGTCTTTCAGGTTATCCACTGGTGCTTTGCAAAATGGACACGGTAAGACAAGATTTTGTTTTTGTGACGTATTTCTGCTTCTTTGGGGGGAAAATAGTGCTCAGAGCAGCATTTTAACTTGTCCAGCCTTTGCTCTGTCTTTGTGCCTGTTTGTGTTTTAGTGAATCGGATAAATTCGCACACAGGACCGAGTTACTCTGTGCTGTGCATTGTTTCTTGTTCATGTTTTGCACGTGTGCCGATTCATGAATGCGGTTTTGTCAAATGTTTGTAGGCCGAAGAACACTGCGGGTAGATGACAGCACAGATGGGGATGATGCTCGCTTGAATGGCCACAGTGAGCTGAAGAGGAGCTGTCGCTCTAGGAAGAGCCGCTTTCAGCACCTCAACCAGAGCCTGCTGTTTGATCAACTGGTCAACAGGTAAGGTTTGATTCAGAGGCTAGTTAACTTGTAGTTCGCCGCTACACTGTGTGTGTGTGTGTGTGTGTGTGTGGAGCTGTTTGTAATACATTTTGTTACTTAATGGTTTTTCTATGTAGCTTTCAATGATGTGTGTGTGTGTGTGTGTGTGTGTGTGTATAAATAATTGTATATTTGGTGGCAGATCATTTGAGGATAGCAACATGAAAATGGGTAACAGGAAATCTTCTTGATAGTGGATAAAATGATCATTATGATTGTTTTTTCAGTATTGAATCACAAATTTTGATCACAATTATTCAGAGACTCTTGTAGAGTCACTGAGTAAGTTTGGACATGTAAATGCACTAAGTAATAAAAACCTTAAAGGTGCTCTTTAATGATTGTTCTGGTTGAGTTAGCATACTGCTTGTTTGGAGAGACAGATGGCTAGACTCTTGGAGACCTGCTAGAGTTGGAACTGATGCATGAGCTTTTTGGACTGTAATTGACAAAGCTAGTGTATTAGTACCAGATAGTGTTTGTATTTCTTCTTTGATTAAGATTAAGTTATAAAAACAAGTGAGCACAATTTAATTGAGTTATGTTAGGTTTTTTCTTTTCATTTTTGGCTGTAGATCTGCTTGAATTAAATGTATTCTCAGTATTCTGTTAGAGTTGTTTGGGTGTTTGTGATTGACCATCGAGACTGCCTCTTTTCCCTGATGACAGCACGGCAGAGGCAGTGCTTCAGGAGATGGACAACATCAGCAACATACGTCAGAGTCGGGAAGTGGAGCGGCTCCGGATGTGGACAGACACAGAACTGGTGAGTGCCGGCACCAAGTATGTTCCGCAGTGTGTTACTTTCACAAACGTGAATCTCGTACTGAAAACGGAGTAAAGTTGTGGTGGTTTGTTGACTCGATAGGCCTGTAGAGAATAGTACTGGATTCTTTTGTAATGTTCCAGTCAAGTCTGTTGTATTTAAGTTTCCTTTGTCTACCTTGGCTGACAGGAAAACATGGACATGTATTCACGTGTGAAAAGGCGGAAATCGCTGAGGAGGAATACGTTTGCGATGCAGACACACCATAAAGTCATCAGCAAATCTGAAGCTCCAGAAGAGGAGGGAAGGGAGGAAGAAGAAACCGATGGTATGCTGGCCTTTGAACTTTATTTCCTAAATACCATAATGTTGTCTTTATTGTTCCTGTACATTTCGAACACGAGTGACCTACACTAACGTGCAAAACGTGAGGTTTTCAGAAATGTTGCACAATTTTTTACAGTTGTTTTTATAGCACAGTTTTGGTGTTCAGTGTTTGGTTTATTTTTTACACTCTTATGCCAGAAGCCTACTCATCATTGGTTTACAAATGTGTACAGTTTGAGTAAAGCAAAAATGTTCTTGATATCACGTAAAATACATCATGTAAATGTTGCTGTAGTCTGTGCATTGCATCTAGGTCTTAAGTACTTATTATTAGTACCGTAATTTCTGGACTATAAGCAGCTACTTTTTTCACATGCTTTGAACACTGCGGCTTAAACAATGATGCTGCTAATTTATGGATTTTTACGGGCTAACGAGCTTCATGCCGCCTGTTACACCACAGCCAGCAGAGGTCACTGCCTCCTGACTGGTCATGTGACTGGTTCGCTTGCTTCCTGCTTGAGCATTTAGT
>JAOUWY010000052.1:1273571-1283606 GCA_025728095.1 Prietella phreatophila | reverse complement strand
AGATGGATAGGTATAGGTAGATATATATGTGTATATATAGATATGTTGTATATCTATAGATAGATAGATAGATATGTGTGTAGTTGTCTGTTTTATATTGCATAAAATCTCATATAAAACAGATTTCTTTTATTTAAAAACACCACCACCACTTGTGCTTAAAATGTGTGGATTTAGTGTCGGACGCGGTGTTCCCTGCACCCTCTGTCCCACAGGCTTTACACCGAACGCAGTGCAATGAGCCATTTTCGTAGCGGAGCCACTCAGTCACTGTATCCGAAAACTGTAACGGCCTGTTCACACCGCACAATTTTAGGTGCGAATGACGCATGCACTTTCACTCCAGCAGCGTTTCACATGCAGAAACTTTCTGCAGCTCGCTTTGCAGAGAGGCTCTCGGGTTCCGTAGTTCATTTCCAGCAGCAAAAAATAGACTCGACGCCGAACATCCCTCTTCACTGCTGCTCACATCTGGTTTATAAGCACTCATTCCTTACCATGCACGGCGAAACAATGCAGCATGCGGTATGAAACAGGCTTTACTTGAGGCGGCTTACATAAGAAGTCTGTGTTCTTTTCATCTTCTCTCTTCTGCGTGCTGGTTAACGGGAGTGATGACCAAGCTATAATCTGCATTAAAGTTAAGAATGTAAAGATGATGATGATTAATTGGTTGTGTAACGTTGGACAGAACGGTGGACCGGTCACTGTATCGACTCACAGCAGGCACCTACTGTGCAGTAATTAGCGATCGTTTCGTAGAGAAATGAAAGCAGTTCACGCCACAACAATTATTTGCACTCGCACGAATGCCCCCAAATATATTTCGAGGTTGCTCAGATTAAATTTCGGGAGCATACTCGACAAAAATGGTTGCAATTTCGAGCCTTGTTGTTGTTGTAAAACTTTTTTTTTTTAAATTGCTCTTCACTACTGCGTTACTGTGTGGTGATTGTGTTAACAGGTGTTTACACGGGAAAGGGAACTTCTTGCGTGCTAGTTCTCACCATTTAAGAAGTTCTTCATTATTTAAACCCGGTTCATAAATGTTTATATGAAATCCACATTCAGTGTACACACACCCTGTGCTACCCCGTGAATAATTTACATTGTTTGAAAGGCAGTGAATATTACAACTGTCGGTTTACAACTAAAACACTTGCAACAAGTTGTTCTTGAACAGAATCAAGTAGATTTCATTACAGCCCTGCAAAATGTTCTGTTTTGTGTGGCATTAAATATTTCTTTTGTTGCCGAGGTCTGTTTCCAGGAGTAATTGCTAGCAGACTAAAGGTTCTTGGGTAAATGCAGACTGTGATCATGAATAAATCATGCCTCTCCATTTAGAGGGACAGCATGGGTCATTTGTTTAAATGCAGTGTCCACAAAGTAGCAACGAAAAGGACAATGCAAAATGCAAATAGCTGCTTTAATGTCAGGGCCAAGAAGTCTTTGGGTGCATTTGAAGCAAGGAAATGGAACGCAAGGCGCTGTTATTTCATTTGTCAGCATTACTTTTCCATTCAGTGATTAGGCTTAAAACCAAAGTGCTCGTGTCTTTTATGTCCAGACAAGCACTCAAGTACATTTACTTATTTTATCATGTGCTTTACTGTCATTGCTGTCTCTGGCATTAATTTGAAAGTATATCTAGACTTGCTCTAAAAACCAATGGACAGAAAAATGGAAATTATACAAAGCTACAAGTTACGAATCAGTGAAAATGCCTTTTAAGTTCAGATAGAGTTTGTATTTCTATGTAGCGGGACATTTATCATTTATATCCGATTACCCGTTGTAGGTGCCAGTATTTGAATTCTTTGTGTAGTCTCTAGGTCCACAGTAACTTGTTGAGTCGATGTAGAGAGCAGCAATGTTGTGGTGTATAAGCTGGAGGTGCGCACTAATGTGTGAACAGCTGGTTTTTTAGCTTGGCAGATTAAGCCCATCTGATGCCTTGTGTTGGAACTGGAACTTTTCATATCATGTCTGATGCTGCTTTTGCATGGGACATTCGTTTCTGTTTTCGTTCACTAGTTTAGTAACAAAAAAGCCCGCGATCAAACAAAGTTTGTTAGTTCAAAGAGTTGATCCAAGTTATAAAGCGGTTTATATTTTAACAGATGTCTGAGCATGCCGAGCTGACATTCAGGCTGTGCATTTAATATTTCTGTTCATTAATTTACTGTATTAGATCTGCAAACATAGACACGTGCGCCATTGGCAGACGCAAAGTTTAATTTCCATGGGAAAAAGATTTGATTACGCCATATTAATTACAAGTTATCTTTCCGAATATTCATTACTACTTATTTCCTGCCTTTCAAGCCTGTGGTCTGATCATAATTCTTTGCTGGCGTTCGTTCTGTTCGTCTTTACTCAAGCCAAAAGTGCATTTTTATTTCTTTATTTTTTTACCTGAACGAAACTGGCAATGGAAAAATAGGCTGTTTTTATTGTAGAAAAACATGACCTCGGGGTGTGTAACAGATGTGTTCATATCGTGTTTTTGGTAACCAGGATGTAGTGAAGCTAGACAAGTTTAAAAAAGATTTTAAAAAATTTCTCCCCGCTCAGTCGTTCATTAATCAAATATACTTTCATTAACTCTTATCGATATCTGACTATTAAAATGAAAGAGAAGACAATTAGACAATCTATTTAATCTAGGAGGTCAGAGGAAACCAAGTGTACAAACATGGTTTCTTTATGTTCTCCTGTAACCGCCTTAGACCTTTCTACATTCGGCTGATTGCCTCGAACCGAATTACGGCTCAGTCTTAATGACTCTGTTATATAGACCATGGCGGTACTCGAGATGGTTATTCTCACGCAGCAGCTGGGAGGAAGTTAATCCGGTGTGTCTGGTAGACATCGATACCTTAATAGCATTAGCCTTGATTGCCCCTTGATTAGTTACAAGCAGCAGATTTGAAACGTGTTAGCCACATTCATAAGAGAACTTTTTACAAAAGCTGGTTGGATATCTCCTGTGATAACTTGCTGAAGACCGCATCTGCCTTTGGTCGATCAAGTTACTTGTCTGTAGTATTAACTGTGAAGTATACCTTATTGCAGTACCTCATAAAGACTACTCTAAAACGGTCAGTTAAAAAACTGATCTTTTCAGTTTATATAGGATTAGGCCTAAAGGTACGTGATACATTTGATAGAAGTTGTGGATAATGCTTTACTGTAAACCTGTATGAATGTTGTTTTTATTTTTGTCTCCATATTTTACCTTAGCCTTAATGATTTACCTTCTTTTTTAAGACTTGTTTCATGTTGCTACAAGCTTGATAGCTTTGCTTGTTCTCCACTGAGCTTTTGGAGTTAGAGGACCTTATTCTTCCTGACCTCCAGCTATGCTTTACCTCAAGTGTAACTACAATAAAATGTAGTGTGATAAATCTGAATGTTATAGACTAGAATAATATGTAACCTTAAAAAGAAGAGCTTTAAAGTTTAGTTGAAAAGTTAGTATAGGTTAACGAAAAGTCTCATTTTCCATGTAGTGATAAATTCTTGACTCTTCCGTTCAGGTTTCTTGTATTTTATAGGTGTGCCTCGGAAACACAGCTTAAAGTCCCCATGAAGTCAAAATGGACGTGTTGTGGCTTTTAGTACGAATATGTTCTTAAGGGTTTCTATAAGCTAGAGCGCTTCAAAACAATGACAGAATTCACATTTAGAAGATGTATGCATTCAAAATTTACTCTCTCTCTCTCTCTCTCTCTCTCTCTCTCTCTCTCTCTCTCTCTCTCGTCCACCAATAGGGATCAGCAATTTTGATGACATCATTGAGCACTAGCTTCTCATCACATTTTCTGTCTAATCAAATGCTCTGTAGAATCTGGAGTGCCCCGCCCTCAACGTTATAAAGATCACCTTGCCTAAAAGCTATTGGATATTTAAAAAGGGGGAGGAGCCACTCTGTCCCACACTGACTTCGTGTTTCAGTGGAAATTTCGTCAAAAACATCGAATAACGTTGCGCTTCTCTGGGCACTTCACTGGGACTTAAAACTAGATTAAAAAGGCACAGTAGCGCCTGCACTTCCTGCGAGTCCTAAAGAGAACCCATGTGTCCTAAGCTACTGGTGGCCTTCTACCACTCTGCTCTAGAGAGTGTTTTAACATACTGCCTCACAGTGTGGTATGGGGGCTGCTCAGTAGCTGACAAAGAAAAAAAAAAAGCTCTACAGAGGGTCATCAACATGGCTGCCCTGTCCCCTCACAAGACATTACAAACACCAGCTACCTATCCAGAGCAAGAAAACATTGTTAAGGACTTTTCTTACCCCGGTAACTACCTGTTTGCCCTCCCACCCTCGGGAAGGCGATACACAGCAAGAAAAACGCGCACTGCCAAATTCGTGATCGGTTTCTTTCCAACAGCCATCCAGTCTGTAAACTAAGGATTTTTTTTGTACTATTTTATAGGACACTTGCTTGGACTGTGCGGTAACTGTTTGAAACCCTTAAAAGTTGCACTTTCTTATTTGACCTGCTGCATTTATGTATGGGATGTGATGGGGTGGTTTGTGTGTGTGCATGTATTGTGGCACCGCTGAGCGGTTTCTGAAATGCAGTTTCTGCAATTTCGTCATATTACGATGCAATACCTAACGGTTTCTGGTTCTGTTTCTAGATTACATGAACTGCTTCTAGACAGATGATACAAACCTCATGTTTAGTGGACATGCTAGTATTCTAATTGTTCTGTGTGTATTTAAGGACTAATGGGATGTTGAATGGTTTCTTCACAGATAAGATCATCCGGCATAGGGCTTGCAGTCTGAAGGACACGGCACACGCGATGATTGCCTCCGAACTGGACCCAGAGTTTGACCGCACGTGTGAGGAGATTAAAGAGTCTCGAAGGAAAAGAGGCGAGTTCCCTAGCCGTGTTTGTCGCTTGTCTGACTGCACTTTCTCAAATATGAAACTTTCCAGCGAAATGTTTTGCAGTAGCTCATATTTTAACGTTGTTTCACCGTTCAGTTCATCAAGCTAAATCTATTTCTTATGCAAATTTCGACCCCCCCCCCTCCCATCCTGTCCTTTTCCATTACTTTATTTTTTCCATTTCCTGAAACTTAGTTGAACATAACTTTGACATTATTCGTTGCAGTCAGGTCGATCTTTATTTAGATAGATAATATTTTCATTGCAATATCTTCAATTGTGATAGTCATCGCATTAGCAGCAGGCAGCTGCCTCCTGTCTTTAGCTCATTCAGCACAAGGAGAGAAAGAAACGTAAGAAACTTGCTTTGCACCTTGAGGGCCAAATAAACCGATGTAATTGTAAGGTATTCCCTATGATCAGAGTCTTCTCACTCATAATTCTGACTGTAAACCAAGACAAACCGCCTAATAGTCTCCACTAGGCCTCTTCACTTTCGCTTCATTTGCACTCTATAGAGCTGAATGAATTTTGCAGGCTATAGATTGAATTCTGGTGAATATTTTATGTGGCGCACTGGAGATGTTAAAGGTATCAGTTCTGTCGAGTGATTGTAGTGCATCTCATTTCATTTACAGTCTATTAATTCAGTGTTGTATTTAAGGTAAGTAGAGCCAAGAACGAGTCAAGAAAGGACGTGTCGTCATAGTTACTTCCTGTCCCTTTATCTCATGCCAGTACTTTATTCACCCGCTAAAGTGTAAACATCCACTAGGCCACAAGCTTACACCGTGCAGCTTTTCTGTTGTCTTTGCCCTGTCATCAGTGTTTCTGTTGTAAGTGCTGCTATTTGACCCCCCCCAGAGTTCCAGATGCCGCAGCAGCCAGCTGCCACGCCGACATCTGTAACAAGTAGAAGGCCTGTTGGTCCAGACGAGACGACTGGCAGCACCGCTCAGGCTGACGTGGTGGAAAAGCAACACAACAGTGAGTATATAAAAATGCACACCACCAGCTGAGACGACGCTTGGGTATTGCAAAATGGCCAGCTGGTTATGTGTTTTAACTCTAGGTTTAGAGACAAACGCTACGATGATTAAATCTCAAGGGCAGTGGTAGCTCGGTGGTTAAGACGGATTACTGATCGGAAGGTTGCGAGTTCAAATCCCAGCACTGCCAAGCTGTGCCAGACCGGTTGTATGACTGAGATAAATGCAAGTCGCTCCCGATGCCAGAAATGTAAATGTAAAATGTTGTAAAATGTCTGTAAAATCCCCCCACTCCCCCATGTAGCGTTGGATCCCTGTAGCTTTGGCAACTTGGGTTTTGACACGTATAGATTGGATGTGTGGGGATAATCTTTTAAACTGCTCCAATAGAAGACCATTAAAAGCCCCTATACATTTTATTCTCAGAATCCTTAGTAACAGTACGTTGTGTGGAGTCTGTTTAGATCAGTGTATCGTATTCTTATGGTTATTAGCATTACTGTGTTTCTCAGGACACACTGAAAGAATATAAGGCCATTTTTTTTTTTTTTTTTTTTTTTTTGGACTTGCACCATTAGCCATCTGTATGGCACCTCTTTGAGGCTCATCCTCCAGCCCCGTTGCTGAGGGCTAATCAGTCCTTATAAAAGGCACCCTCCAGACAAGAACTGTGTCCATAAAAGTGCAGAGCTACTCCGAGCAGCAGCACACGGCCTCCTCATTACACACACCCTCACTGACTCCCCTGCGGAGCAGAGTGGCTCACTAGCCAATTGCACACAGTCTGGACAGAGCTATCCTGAGGCGTGAGGGGACTTGCAGGATGACACCACAGCAACGAGGGTGTAAGAAGTAAGCTTGGTATGCATTTGATTTAGTCACATACAGACCAGGGGGACATCTTATTGGGTTTAAGGCATCACTGCATGATTTGCTGTTTAGCGCGTTGATGGAAGGGATTCAGGTCTTTGGTGTTGTGCGAAAGGCTCAGGACACTGCAAGAGCGCATTGGTCTGGAATTCTGTGGAAAACAGATTTGCATTGTTGTTGTAGGGTAACTAAACTTAAAAAAATAAAAAAATTTTTTTTTTAGTTCTCAGCCAATGGGGGCTCATTATATTGAGAAGAATATTTCAGATAGTGTAATTGGAAAGTGCCAGATGGGCTTCAGGACATCGATGAATCATTTTTGCACTTGCAGTGGACCTGAGGAAAACTTTGAGAGTAATGTCGCTATATCTCAGAGTAAAACATATGGCACCCCTCCTCGATTTGCCATTTTCTATCTCCTTGTAATTTAATTTTATTTGATTTTGCAGTCCTTTTCAGGGGTGAGCAAATGTGATGTCCAGACTTTTTCCTGATAATCACTTTCCAATTCGGCAGTGGGGGAAAAAAGCAAGGATTTTGGCATCATTTTGATTAGGTTTTTGTGCCCAGCGGAAACCTGTGTGAATTGTTCACACCTGCATTTAGTTTTTAAAACATTCAGACCTCACTGGATGACGGGACATATGACACCTATATCATCTAGCTATGAGCTACTATTCACAGTGACTGTCCAGCAGACTCTGCATATACTACATTATTCTTATCTTGGCAGTTTCCCAGTCTTCAACTAAATCTTGATTACACTAACCCGCTTTGATAACCTTGGCCTACTTTTCAGCTCTTTTGGTGAAAGCAGTTACTGATCGATAGAATGCTGTAAAACTATCTGTTCGGCTTTTAATTCAGTTCATCACAAATTTCTGCTATTATAAATAATGTATGTTGCTTTATGAATGAATGTAGTATGTCTTTAGAAATCTGTGTTAATGATAAGTTAGGAGTTTGTTGCAGTGAAGAGACCTTATTCACAAGACAGAGGATGAAGGAGAGCTTGATATTAAAGGCTTCCTTTAACACACCTTTTGAGCATTACACATGGGATAGTGCAGATCAGTAGGGGCAGGTGGTCTCCGGTTATTCAGTGCATGCGCTAATATTTGTGTTTGGCCACATTTCATGCAAATTTTAGAACATCGCAGTAACTGTAATACGTTATATTTTTCACGCACTCATTCATTTATCTCGGATATTTCTGAAACCGGTGTGATCTCATTTAGGGTTTGCGTGTGGGGGGGTTGGGGGTGTCTTTTAAACCAGGTTGCTAGTAATGTGTGCAATTAGCATGAATGTGGCATGAGTGTGCCTGCTGCTGTGTCTTTGACTGCCACAAGGTGGAGTATGTCCATCTGGAGATTGTAATTTAGTGGCTCTCACGCTGAGCCTATAAACTCTACCAGTCCATCTTGTTCCTGGGGGGGGGATGGGTTGCATCCCTGAGACATGAGAAAATGACTGCTAGCTGCAATAAATATTGCTGGATTGGACGTGAAACTTTTTCTTTAAGCCTCTGTAATGCATCTTTCGGGCGCAAAGATTATGACGTATCCGTATTAGAAAAGCTGCTTCTTCGGCCTGTTTTTGGACCTTGACGCGCACAATGCTAGTGGTGCGGAAAATACCTTTTCTAAGACGTTAAGGATGCTTTGTGATTTAAGACAGCTGTAAATATTTGGCACCTCACCCTGGATCTCTGGATCGCGTGCATACGTGTGCGTATGTGCATACCACTCCCTTATTGTGCATTAATAACCTTTCAGTGTTTCCGGAAGGTTCATGTAGCCGATCCTTGATTTTTATTTTCAAGTTTAAAAAAAAAAGAAAAAAAAAAGGTATGATGCATGATTCCATCTGAACAGTTTCCTAATCGCCGATTTACAACAGCTTTTCTCCTTTTGTTCATAAACATGCAGTTTAATATTTTTTACCCCTGAATGAATAACGGCTGTAAATATTCTATGACACAGACAACAATTCGAAGCTGGATTTAATAGGACTGTCTGTCATTTTATTTTTTTTTTCCCCCCTGCATGTTTTTAATAAAGCAGTGTATTATTTCTATTCACACATGATTACAGTTTTCATTTTTCATGACCGCTGGTATTGCATCAATTTCTCCTCACGAGTAGTTTGCTTTTTCGCCTCCTAAAATGTGTTAAATCGGACCGAACGCGTTTCGGATAATTCGGCTCTTGTGACAAGGTAATTGAATATAATCGCCTTTAAGTGACTTAACATTAGTCGTATTGATATCATGTATTTTTCTTGTACAGTAATGCTCATCCGTTATTCATCATAATGCATCGGTTATTCTCATAATGCTCTCTCTGTCTTTGTTGTAATTTGGCATAACTGTCTAAAGGGTGTAGTCGGTCAGGCACACCAAGCACAAGGCTCATTATCACGGAGTTATTTCATCGCTCTTTCTGATCTGGGGCTTTTGTAAATATTCAATTAGATGTGGAGTTGCACGTTATATGGTGTAGTAGCAATGGTTTGTGTTGCACACTTGCCCATTATTACCAGGAAATGGCGGAAAATGATAAGCCAACTTGTATAAGCATCAGGCTTACTAAATAGGAACATTTTCCACTTTGTAAATGTTTATTCAAGAGCTTTCTTTAATCTAATATTTTGAGATGAGCGTGAGATGAATGCTGCATACCAGAGCACCGTTCCAGTCAGCAAGCTGACATGTCGTAATTATTTTAAACGGTCAAAATAAGGTTATCAATTTATTTTTTTAACATTAACATAATTCTGATGTAGTGGAGTTTAAAAAATCCGAACCAAATGACACATCTCAAAAACTAATTTAAAAAACAATGGGAGGGAAAATGAATCCACCAGACCATTGTACATCTCTGCATTATGTTTTCAGGTTGTTTGTGCATCCATCCAAACAAGGTTTGTTTTACAGAAATGTTACTTACACGTCCATGTTCCGGAAGTCGAGGGCACTTTTCCCATCTGTCTGTAGGAAATTCTTCTCAGTGCAAAATCTCAAAGGTTTAGTATTTGTATGGACTTATTCTTGCTGTTGCAATAGTTTGTGTGACTGTGCACTGTCTAGCTACTTTCTAGCTGATGTGTTTTTTGTCTACTCGGTGTGGTCAGGGAGACCACCCTCAGCATATACAGTGAATAGATTTCTCAAAATACCTAAGAAATCTAAATCAAACACGGATATGTTCCATTACTACTTATGCTAGTGCTGGAAATAGATGTAACCCATAAGATTATTTATTATG
>JAOUWY010000052.1:1256417-1272239 GCA_025728095.1 Prietella phreatophila | reverse complement strand
AAATTTACACTGTTACACAAGCTGTACACTCACTACATTGTAGCACAGTGTCATTTCTTCAGTGTTGTCACATGAAAGATATCATCACATATATGTGAGGGGTGTACTCACTTTTGTGAGATACTGTGTGTGTGTGTGTGTGTGTGTATTTTCTCCAGGCAAACACTGTCTGCCTTGAATTATATGTAGTTTTCCTGTTTTTAAGACATTAGGCAGCTAATTTACATAATTGTTAAGATGAGAGAGAAAAAGTAGTCATTTTAATATCATAGCAACGTAAAGGGACTGTAGAGATGCACAGTTGTTTTTCTTATTATAAATATAACAGTTCCATTCTCGGCTGCTTGAATAGACCGGATCGTTTTGTTTTTGAGGAGACCAATGTCTCATTTCTGCCAATAAAATTCTGAAGTCTATTGTGTTATAAACAAAAAGGAAAATGATTGATTTTCTACTAGAAATTGTAGTTTCTATTGTGATTCCTCTTCCTGTCCCATAGACAACAGTTATGACAGTGTGGCTGTTTGAGGCTGTTCTTATTTGATCTAAACCAGGATTTAGGCAGACTGCGGGCCAGATGCAGACCCAGAGGATTGAACTGAGCACTTGCAAAATACTGTAACAGAACTGATCGATTGAGGGGGGGGGACTGGCCATAGTTCAGTAACTGGAGTTGTTTTAAAAATGGGATTACATAACTAATACACTTTCTCGAAATGGGCCGTGTAATAACACTGCGGGCTCATTATGCTGCATGTTTTCTTGCAGAAGCTGAGATTAATTAGGTGGAAAAAAAATGGAAGATCGAGAAATAAATGCGTGTCCATTATTGATATTTATGCCCATGCCTTTTGAGCTGCTCTCTGCTTATATTGTGATGTAATGTGATAAACTTCAGATAAAGTAGGGAAGTTATAAGAGTGAAGTTTTCAGACAGTGGGGACTCACTCGAGCCATATGGCCTGAAAATTCACGATGGATAAAGCACAGCACACAGTGAGACCTGAGCTGTAAAGCTCTCGTCAAATCCCCATTTGTTCCAGGATATTAATCTCAATGCTTCCTGCCCATGCCTCCTGCTAACATGCGCTCTTACCCCCACCCCCCCCTTCACCCAGTCTTGAAATGTTTTCTGCCAGTCTTTGTAAATGACACAAGCTCAGATTTTATTTAGATTTTAACAGATTATTTTATTTTTAATTTTCTTATTTTTAAAATAAATAAATAACTATATGTGATAATTTCACATCTTTGCCAGATTTGGAAGGTTTTTCATTATTGCTCATTTGTCCATTTTAAAATGTTTTACCTGAATTTGACATTTTGGCTGAAAGAGTCAGTGAAGGCATCAGTATTCTGTGAGAGCGAGAGTTAAAAGTTTATACTTTTTTTAAAAGG
This sequence comes from Prietella phreatophila, assembly GCA_025728095.1. NCBI lineage: Eukaryota > Metazoa > Chordata > Actinopteri > Siluriformes > Ictaluridae > Prietella > Prietella phreatophila. The sequence goes on along the minus strand of JAOUWY010000052.1, from coordinate 1,270,841 downwards.
TTTCCCACCTCTATAAGACACATTTTGTTTAATGGGCTTTCAGCAAGTTTCTCATTTCGTTTTAGTTGCTTGTGCTTGTTACTCCTCATGATTATTTGTTGCATCAGGTAGTAGTGTGCTTTGGTCTATGGTTATTGGTGGCGAACGTCACTGTTAACTCTGCTTCTTTACCATTTAATTTAGATTGCTGTGGCGTTAAACGTTTTATCCAGTCGGACATTCATTGTTTTCCAGAATGCAGTTCAAATAGTTCAAACAGATGTCCCAACCGTTCTTTCTTGCAAGTGAGGGTTTGATGTCGATGTTAATTCCCACTTTGTTTGTTTGTGGTTTCTGACTCTGATCAGTAAGTCCGTGGGGTTTGGTCACTATTTCAGGCGAAGTGTGCACCTCCAGTTGTGATTCACCAACTGGGTGGGAAACTCCTGAATGAAATTAGAGACTCTGCTCTTATGATTTTCAGTATTACCACCTTGCATATCTTCCTATTTCCTACCTTTTCTCTCTTTCTCCATCTCGCCTTCCTTACGGACAGTAAATGGCTCACAGGTGCATCATATTGCTCGTCCCTCTCTGTCTGTCGCGCTCTTCTGGGCTTTAGGTAATCACAATCCCAGCTTGGTGTTAATCCAAATTTCGTGGCCTCCTAATGGTGTCCATTAAAAGTATACTCTGTAGACAGCATGCCTCGTCTGTCATGTCATTCAGCAGAAACGCTAGTGTGGAATGCACAGCAGTTGGCAGTGAAAGTCTCTGAGCCAGCCAAGTGATCGCAATATATCTGATGTCGGAGCAGTGCTCCACAACCTTTGCCAAAGAGCCTTCATCCCTCCACTGTCTGCTCTTAACTGGAGATCTGACTCTGGTGGTAGTGACTAATTTTCTCATGATTTGACCATAAATGGTGAAGGCCAATGAAATAGAAGAATTATTTGTTGCTGTAATTGAATAAAAGATTTAAACCCTAAACCATCATATAAATCTTTTTTTCTTTCTTTCTTTCTTTCTTTCTTTCTTTCTCATGACATAAATATTACATTTCCAGTAACAGCCAATACAACTCTGCTAAAAGTCTTAAATTACTATAGACACAAATGTAGGCACCTCGTGTTTCAATGTTAAGCCGTTTTACCCTGCTGTCAAAGCAGCCGCTTCTCACACACCGAGCACTCACTGTTCTAGTAAACATAACATGGAAATACCGGTCAGCTCCAGAATGGTTGGAGAATGTCTTTGTGGTTAATTAATTAGCTTGAACTCACTCTGAAAAACTGTCTGCATCTGGATTGTATGTGTTTCTGATTTTGATTTCAAATGAACTTTGTGCTTAGTTCTTTGTGTAACCTCGTTTTGCAAACCTACGGTAAGAAACGCTGTAACTTTGTCAGCGTTACAGTACTCGGCGTAAATGATAGCTTATTAGAAATATTTCTGCTGTGATTTTCAAGCACAAAATTAAACTCAAAATATATATATTTGTTTATTCGGTTGGGCAAATTTTAAGCAATCCCAGAGGCACGCTGGTACGGTAGAACTATGGGCTGAAATACCGAGCTGGCATTTTCCCCATTATTTCTCTATATTACACAGTCAAACTCTTAAGTATGTGTGCTTCCACCGACAGGAGGAACGCTTGTTTGCAGTGGAAAATAACACTTGATTACGCTACATTAAATAACTCCCACCCCCAAATTTCCTAACTGTTAACCGAATATCTGTTCATTAACTTTTACAGATATCCGAATAATAAAGGCAGAAGGCTCGTTCCTAATTAAAATCTTGTTTAAACCTTCATCAGTAGTAGTTGCGTTTTCTTTTTTGGGTTTTTTTGTTTTGTTTTGTTTTGTTTTTAAATCTAGTAAAACATGCTCTTTTGAGCTCTTTGAATAACGGTTCTTAGACACAGGCTATTAAAATGTAGCAACATGCATTAGAATAACTGTAAACTCAAAAGCATGTTTCTTTACTAACAGCTAATTGGCAAAGGGATCTTTGGCTTATAAACAAACATTTGAGAATGTCTTTGCTAAAACCCTGATTGCTTTTAAGTGTGCCTTTCAGCAGCGTAAAGTTCATTTCTTCAGTCTGTCTTGCTGGCTGGCTCCCTACACACCCACACAAATAAATACACTCGCAGTTTGAATGCCCTGCTGATTTATTTATTTTTTTTCTTCTTTTGAGCTGGTGGAACAGAAGTAGCACAGATGCTGGTGAGATGCATTACCTCTGGGCATGCTAATGTACGCCTCGCTGCAGGAGGTGAGTGCAGCTTTTGACTGATTCGCTTCATTTCCAGAAGCATGGACTGAATCATCTATCGATCGAGATGCCTCATTAAGTGCCACTGCTATGTGATGCAGGGCGGAGTGACGAACAGTGTCCTCACTCAAGGATGACCTTTTTCCACCCCCTCCCCCACCCTTATTTTCAGTCTTCCTCTTCATCTTTTTTTTTCTTTCTTTTTTTGTCAAAAACACTCTCAGGGGCATGTTGGCATGTTGTTGGAATTAATTTTTTTTTTTAGCCTTTGTGTTATCGATCTGAATTCTGGATTTTAAAATAGTGCTACTGTTATAAAACCTTTTTCTGTTATGTGCGTTGAGTTTATGTGCACGAGAAGCTTTGACTATACTGTGTACTGTATGCTCTCCCATGAACACATGGTTTCTTTAAATCATCCAAATGAAGGGTCATCTAATTGTTTCTGTAGATCACAGGCGAACTGTCTGCACTTACAGGTTGCCTTTTTGTGTGAAAATCTATTAGACTTAACGCCAACGATTTGCTATAATACAAGATCTTGGCATTCCCTGGGTATTTTTAAACCAGCCTAATCTGGCAACCCTATGATTTTGCGTTTGTCTGCTTCTCCTCCCTTCAGTGAAACTGTTCATAATGTGATTATGCCATCACTGCACCTGTTGATCATTAGTGCTTGTTGCAGTTCCCATTTATGACCACTAGGTGCAATAGTAACTCTATATGTTCAAGTGGTTTTATTGTCATTTCTAGCATATACAGTTGGTACAGTACACAGTGAAACAAAACAGCATTCCTCTAGGACCATGGTGCTACATAAAACAACACGCTAACCACATGAGACAACGTGGCGATCAAGCTTCTATGGAAGCTTGCGGTCCTAAAATTGTTTGACGCCGGCATATATCTGTCAAATGGTAAATGGTGCACTTATATAGCGCTTTTATCGAAAGCGCTTTACACTGTGTCTCATTCACCCATTCACACACACACACACACACCAATGGTAGCAGAGCTGCCATGCAAGGCGCTAACTTGCCATCGGGAGCAACTTGGGGTTCAGTGTCTTGCCCAAGGACACTTCGGCACGTGGAGTCACCCGGCACGGGAATTGAACCTCCAACCCTACGATTAGTGGACACCCCGTTCAACCAACTGTGACACAGCCAAATACTGACAAATCACTGGTCACTCAAAAGAGGAATCTAAAATAGAATGACCAAAATAATATCAGCTTTAATTTTGGCAGATATTCAGTCGGCAGCAAATACTTCATTAATAATATCATCACACTTCTGTCTTAATGATGGTGTCGTAGTACAGAAGACTAAGCTCATGTGGAATGTAGAGCTTTTCTTTCTGTGCCAAACCTCCTTCGATCCAGCGAGTACACTTAAAGCATATGGGCCTCACCCTGCTGTCTCTTTCTCACCCTCAAACACTTCACAGCACGTCACGCCTACTGCTATGTGGACTTTTAAATTAGGCCTGGTATTAATGCCATTGCTGCGACTCAGAAACAGATCCTATCAGCTTGATGATAAACTGCTGCGTAATGGAGTTGTCTGAACCGAGTGACGGACTGTGTGCTGAGGCCCCTTTCAGACGTTTGAACTATGAAGTTGAACAGACGGACAGATAAAGTGATGGGTGAAAATAGATGCAGCCTACAAAGCGTTCTTGGAATAACGTGATCCACTGATAACGTACCAGGCTGCGCTAACTCCAGTTTAAAGTAGCGCACGCTTTTTCTGCGTAATGTCTTTGTGAAGTTCAGCGTACTGGAATAAGGAACAGGAGTTGAAAGTTTGAATCGCAAATTAAGTTGAAGCTTAATAGCGCTTAATTAATTGAGTTATTTCAAACTCTAGGTCTCGACAGTAGCCTTCCAATAACCTGAAGTTATCGAATTTTCTGAAAGTCCGCCAAAACTGATCTTTATATTAGCTTGGTCATTTCTGGAGGTTGTGGGGAAAAAGCCAACGGAAGCCTTTGATCCATGTTTTGTATCTTTAGGTTTTCAGTGTGCTGGCATTTCAGTTGTTCTGCCAAACAGTACCATTTGTTATGTCTTTAAGTTGTCTATTTTCTAAAAAGGTGTTTCATTTAGGCTTGGACAAAAAAAAAAATCACTAGCCTGGTCACCTGGCATAAACAGGTTTCATATCCGGGCTATTTGTTTATTTGGACAGCCAACAGAAAAATATTTACATATATACGGACTTTCTATAGCGCGAGCTACTCATTCCGAATCCTGCTGCCTGACTCCACTGTATACAGCTTTACTAGACAGATCAGTTTTCATGCATTGGATGACTTGTATAAATGTTGATCGATGCCAAGGAAACGATCCAGACTGCTGCCAATACCAAGACCACCAGTGTTAACATAGCTGCTTGTAGTGAAGGTGAAGTGTCTACTGATTGCATTTCTCCTGGCAAACTTGCATTTTTCATAACCCTCGCTTGCTTTTATTCTAACGGATGTCAGCTCACCATGTACACGTGCAGTCCTGGTTGTAGACCGGTTTGGTCTTGCAACAGTCTTACAGTTCAGTTTACTGAGCAGAATGTTCTTTTTGTTGTTGGAGTGGGGCTCCATGGTGTCCCATTGACCTTTGAATTTTTAATCCGTCTTTGGCTTCCACTTATTTGCCTATTATTTCTGGGTAACTAAAAAACGGCAGTGGACAGCACAGTTACAGGAGCTTTTACTTAGCCAGTGAGCTAGCTAATACATTTCTGATTGTGCACGCTTAAATATTGGCATAAAACTATAGAAGGAATTCAGTTCATGTCTCAAGCCAAAGGGCTCTACCGACATAAACAACTGGCTGGTAGGATATACTTACGCCATTGTATTTGTATTGGTTATTAATTTAATACATTTCTTTTACGGGTATGAAATGCAGTCCATTTGATTGTCTTCAGTCATTTTGAGGTTTTGCTGATGTCCTTGAGAGATGCAGGTCCATATGGGTGTAATACTTGCATGTATATTTGGTATATGTGTGTGGAGAATACTGGGTCTCTGAGCAGTAATGGGGCGTAGCTGGATGTAGAGAATTAATATCCAGCATGCAGCGGGAGGTACCGCACTGCACAGCTTCAAAGCTGTTTCCACACATTATCTTCTGGAAACTTCACAGTATCGCCGAAACGTGTTAATAATTTCCACAAAACGTTATCCCACTGTTTTATCCATTTTAAGTGCTGAAGTATTTTGGCAGGTACTGATTGTGAGGGGAGGGTCAAGGCTAAATATTTCTGGTGCCGCGTAAAATATTCATGCAGTGACTCTTTTAATTATTACAAAGTGCTGTGCTATTCCAGGCAAAGGACACGCAGACAGACTCGCACACAAACTTTTTACATCAACTGTCTCAGGTTGTGTGCGTGTGGTCTCAACAATTACCATGCATTATTTAAGAGTGGGAGACGACTCTTTTTTGTGCACTGTGCCGGGCCCGCTCAAGCGTCCTTGCTTTTCTGGTAAATTGGGCAATAGACACCAGAAACTGGAGCTTCCGTCTCCTCCCTTAGCGCCACCAAAACTCACTTTGATGAACTGCAGTGAAGGTGCGCATGTGTGTTCCATTAACAAACGTATGATTTTAGGTGCAAATTGATATTCATGTATCATGTATTCTTTTGCCTACTGTACATGCACCCCGGGGACGACTGCAAGTGTGCCTCGGTAATGAGCTGACTTGTTTATTCTGGCCTTCTTATGGAACACTTCAAGTCCTCCCGGAGCTCAGGTTTATGGAAATACAAAACATACAAATATTTTCATTTCTTCTGGAATGGCAGGGAGGCTTTCCCTGTATACTGCCAAAGCCAGACATGACTAATTGCTGTGTTTACGAAGGTGACATTTTATAAATGAAGCTTCAGTTCGAAGAAGCAAAATGCATACTGTTCATTACAAATGGCTGCATTTGAAAACTGAAGGGATTTTATTAAAATAACACACAGCCATACGTATTAACCTGTGAATGCTATTACATACTCTGTGTGCGTGGTTGCTTTCACCTATTAATCTCATTTTCTTGCTGGATTCTCTTGATTGCTGTCTGTGCCTAAAGAATAGCAGAAAAGCCTTCACCACTCTGAGTTGCTCATTATGTCAGGTCTAGACCCCGAACAGCAGGACTGACTGCTTTACAGTCTCACAAACCATTTGATAAACATTCAACTCAATGCCGTACACTCACTGGTGAGCCCTGCTCATTCATACAATTATCTATTCAGCCAATCATGTGGCAGTAGTGCAGTGCATAAAATCATACGAGAAGAGCTTAAGTTAATGTTAACATCAAACATCAGAATTGGGAAACGCGACCTTAACTGTGGCATGGTTGTTGGTGCTAGGAAGGCTCGTTTGAGTATCTCAGAAACGGCTCGTCTCCTGAGATTTTCACTCACAACAGTCTCTAGAGTTTGCACAGGGTAGTGTGGAAAAACATCCAGTGAGCAGCGGTTCTGTCTGTGGAAGCGCTTTGTTGATGAGAGCGCTAAAGGAGAAAGGCCAGACTAGTTTGTGCTGACGGGAAGTCTATGGTAACTCAAATGTCCACTCTTTACAACCATGTTGAGCAGAACAGCATGTCTGAACACGCGATATGTTGAACCTTGAAGCAGATGGGCTGCAACAACATTGGGTTCCACTCCTGTCAGCCAAGCACAAGAACCTGAGGCTACAGAGGGCACAGACTCAGCGGAACTGGACAGTTGAAGATCAGTTGGAAAAAGACCAGGTGATTTTCTTCCAATCTTCAACTGTGTGGTTTTCGTGAGCTTGTCCCCTCTGTGGCTTCAGATTCCTGTTCATAGTTTTGAAAGTGGCCCGTGTTATCTACCGTGCAGCGGACACTGACATTTTTATTGTTTCAATGCGTTTGTCAAAAATTAGGTCTTTTTGATCGGAAGGGGGGGAAACTTGAAGATTTTTCCCCGAACCCCTTGTTCCTTTGTTCGTGTATATACTGAAGGTCTAAATACCTAAGGTGGCTAATTTAATACAGTAATCTTTCTGTAAAACCTCTCGAAAGCAGGTTTTAATTGTGTTAGCTGTGTCGTCATCTTTTTTACTACTTTTTTTTTTTTTTTAATTATTCATTTTTTTTTATTTCAGAAATATTGCTCTTAATTTCCCAACCATGCAGTCTGATGAATGCTAAGGAATGTAAACAGACTGAGTCATTATTCTGTTTTCACCAAATCCATGTCATGACATGCCTTGAGGTCTTTAGCATCCTGAAATCTGTTCTTATTTGCCTTTCTGCAGGAAATTCTTTCTTAATAGCAACCGCACTTCTGCTCACATTCAAAGAATATACTCTGGTGCCAGATGAGTCTGCCAGATGTTGCGAAGACATTTGGACTAGTTTTTTCTGTCCCTCAATTAAATGACCTTTAACTGCTGTTTATCAGATGTGGATATATTGTGTATTTTACTGCATTTTGGCATTGGCTCCCCGTACTAACGTCCCACGTTAGTAATCCTGATGGAGCTTCGGAATGAAGTTCAACGGGGCATGTTACAGGAAAAAAATCTACTCTAGGGGTTTGGCACGACCTGACATGGAGCAGAAGAGTCTGGTTTATAGTTGACGCATGTCTTTGCGCAGCAATGCGGGCGGCATTATTCACATACTCGCCTGCCTATATCATGTACATCATGTATGGAGGATTACATCAGATTTATGATTAACGTCGGAGCCAAAACATCTCTGTCCATCTGGTTTCCAAGTCGAACTGTAAAATGTTTCACGGGTTCATGCACCACGACCTGACTGCCAGTTTGTTTCGAGACTGACCGCCAGTTTGTTTGATGTAGATCGAAGGACAGATGTTTCATTTTTAAAGACATTTTTCAAAATTTTCATAGCTAAATTCCTTCGCTTCACTGCATTGTCTCAGGGTAGTGAAAAATCTGAAGTAGCACGTACTCATCATTTAAATCTGGCTCGTTAGAACTCGACTCCCAATAACGTTTCAAAACATCAGAATCCATCTGTGTCATTAGAGAAATATTTCTGATATGCACTTAAGATGTCGTCTCTCGTGCCTCCATATGTAAATCAAGCTACCCCTAGTTTGAAAACCCCTGGGCTCGGTAGAGGCTGGGATATACTGGGCATGTTTGACTGGATGACCAACCCAGTGGATGTTTCAACCATAATGGCGCATAATACATGTCATGATATGTTAAATTAATGTTTTTTTTATTGATTCATGGTGCATTACATCATAAATAAACCTGACCTGACAGTTTGTTTTTTACTATAACATTGGATGCCGATAGTAAGCCTCGGCATTCCTCTCAGATGAAAATTTCATTAAGCTCATGTGCTCATTACATGCAGTCCCAATTGCCAAATTAATACATTCAAAGCATTTCATGAATTGCCCTTTAGTCTAGCCTCAGTACACGGTGTCCTGCTAGCTTTGATTTTTGTACACCTATGATTTTAACAAAGATATAATCTGGCATTGATTAGTACCTCAATGAGGAGGTTTCCCCTCAGTCTCGCTTTTTCCAGTTGTTTTACTGCTGTACTCACAGGCGGGCCAATTCTTGTGGTTGAATACCCCCAAAATGGCTCTACTTTTGTAGTATTAATTGTGCCTTATTAGTGGATGATTTGCTGCAGAGTGTTCTTTGAAGCCAGTTGCGTTCATTGTTGCCATGTCTGTAAAATGTCACTTCAGATTATGCACACGGTCACCTAAAGTGTAACAAAGAATTGAATCGCCTTCTGTTTAATTGCTGCCTCTGTTCGTCTTGTACAGTCTCCTAGTTTAGCTCCAGCGGAGTCTTTTCAGTTTTGCTTCATTTGAAGTCCATCTCCATTCATGATCATTTATCACACGTTTATGTTTAAGATTATTATGCTTGCATTAGTGGATGGACTAGAAATGCTGATGGAGTGCACATATTGGTATTGGCTGCATGAATCATTAATGTAGTTAATGCTTAGTTTCATCTGAGACAGATCGGTGGACTCTGAATCAAATCGAAGCATGATGGGCTAAAATGGCTGTGCCCTTTACAGAAGTAGGCTTAATGCCATTGTTGATGGAAAATCAAGCTCTTTGATGGGATAGGCATTTCATTGTAAGCCTAGGTTGATGTTTATATGGTGGAATTACAGGAGAGTAGTACCCACATTATGAAGTGCCCTGACTGCCTGTCTCTCATGCTCCTTATTTTTCATGTCCTCGGACACTAACACTACGTGTCCAACACGAATAATCTTGAAGAGTTGTCCGAAACCGACTAAACGACCTAGTGTCGTGTCTCAAATCACATACTAATGTACTGTTCTAGACTAGACTGTGCGAACACTAACTGGTTTTCCTATTTCGTTTGACTTTTAGTTTAGATTCCAAACCTACTGAGAGGTCTGTTTTGTGTTCCAGGCTTCTGGGATTTCTAGAATAGTAAATAATGCTTGATTTGAGATGGAGTTCATGACAGCAGAACGTTTCAATAGAGGTTGTCGGTTAACATCGCGGTGCTTTTACAGTTTGACTTTGAAGCCAGGCGGGCAGGAGTGTTTTAGCTCGGATTTGCTATCTAGCGGATGTCCCATTTAAGCTTCTAGTCGAGTATGCTAACCATGCCGGTTTTGTTGCCGCTCTTTTTTTTTTTTCCACATGCAAGCAAAGTCATGTATCTGATATAAACCGGCCTTTAGTCTAACCTTTTTTTCCAAATTTGTCTCGACACAGTTGTTTGTTTGTTTATTTATTTATTTATTTAATTTATTTTGCAGATGGGCAAGTACGGTTTCCTCATTTCTCGCCCGGCGTTGTCGCATTATTGACATCTGTTGGCATTCGCATTTTCCGTGCAGCCCATTATCTCTCTTTACCACCGTCTTTCTTTTTGCCTTCAACTTCCCTGTTCCCTTCAGATTCCTTTGATTACATCCGATGGGAGAATTAAGTGCTCCACATTCAACCTCTCGAAAAGAGCAAGTGTTAAAAAAAATAAATAAATAAAAAAAAATAAAAATTGAGTGGGACTATAAAATAAGAGACGAGTGATTTGTCATTATTTGGAGTGCAGTGTGTTTTCAGTCACTCAAAGCCCAGTAGGAAATGCTGGTGGCAAAATTAGCAAAGTCTTTTCGGGTGCTGATTTATGGAGTACATCTGGGCTTGTCTTCAGTTAGAAGTTGAAATCGCCCCCTGTGTGGTAAGCAGTGCATTTCCACCAGCTCCTTCGACTCGGACCAATTACACCGCAGACAAGGTACCACGTGGTTCTAACATATTGGACCTTCCCTCTCAGCTCATTGTCCTCCCTGGGGTTTTGGAACATAAAGTACAAGCTCCCCAGTGCCGACTGTCTCCATTTTCCCCAAATCCCAGTTTTGAAAATGATACCAGACTTCGGCGTCTAGTCAGTCGTCTGTAATAAGTGGTTTGATATGGCTTTCAGTGTCTTGAATCTAAAGAACATTTACTGATGCATGTGCTTACAGGGAAAGGATTTTCTCTGAAGTTTCTGTTTAAAAGTTATAGAAGTGCTAATATACATTACCAGTCAAAAGTTTGGGGACACTTGACTGAAATGTTTCTCATGATCTTAAAAACCGTTTGATCTGGAGGTGTATGATTTAAATGTTTGAAATCGGTGTCATGGACAAAAAATATAATTGTGCCGACATATTCGCTTCTTTCATTAGAAATCTAATATTTTATTTATACATAAATGTTTTTTTTAAACATGACTTGGAGCGAAATATTCCGAAGGTGTCCATCCATCCATTCATCTTCTACCGCTTATTCCTTCTTCAGGGTCACGGGGAACCTGGAGCCTATCCCAGGGAGCATCGGGCACAAGGCGGGGTACACCCTGGATGTGTGAACTTCTTTAATACTGTTGAAAAAGCATCTCAGGGATTCCTCAAGAAATCGGTTGTGAAAATGCAAAGAATACAGTTCTGGAAATTCTAGGGAAAACAGGGTCTACTTTTAAAGATGCTAAAATACTAAATTATTTTGGATTTTTTTTTTTTATCGCAACATAATTCCCATAGTTCCATTTGTGTTACTCCAGAGTTTTGATGACTTTCTTATTTTTCTAAAATGTGGAAATAAAAAGGAATTTGTGTCTGTAAACTTTTGACTAGTTGTGTAAGTATATAGGTTATGAGTGCTGATTTGAAAAATGTTATTTTTCATCTTCTTATCTTATTTTACAGTACAGAAGATACATTTGTTAAGAAAATCGAGCATGCCTTGGTTTTATAACTGAAACTCTTCTACTGGTCCACAGGTAGCATAAAGCGCAAGGTTCGCCGTCGGTCAGTTTGGGAGAGGGGCATCATCAGGAAGAAGAAGAGCAGCAAGAAGGAGGAGCTAGATGACGACGATGAGCCTGAGGAAGAGGAAGGAGCTGATGACTCAACCGTTCCTATCCAGGGTAATGCCAGTCTAGCTCAGGATGAGTCCTCCTCTGATACCTTGGAACCCCAAACAGATAAACCCCTTCCCCAACCAAATGGGTATGCTCTGAGCACTGAAGAGGAGAGCTCCAGTGAAGCCACCACGACTCAAGATGCTCAAGGCCAAGATAAGGCCAATGCAACTACCTTCAAGAACCCTCCTTCTGCAGAGGAGGAAGAGGCAACAGTGCTCTCTGAGCCCCAAGAGTGTGTGAACGGAGACGAGTCACTGGACAGCATAGACAGTGAAGCTAATGGAAAGGAATCCGGGAGTACTGAAAAGGAGATCACAGCTTCTTTCAGAGAAGGGGAACAGGCGAATGATTGTGCACCAGCAGCAGATGAAGCAGCTAGTGATGGAGTTCATGAAAAAGAAGGTATTGTGCTGTCATGTAGTTCACAGTATGTGCAAGCGTCAAATCAAGTGCCTCTTTCTACTGCTACTCATCATTTGTTTCAATACACATGATTAGTTTTGCAAATACCTGCCGAGTTCACACCTCCAGCTTATTTGCATCTTCCAATCTGTAACCGTACCAAGGGTACTACTGTAGTAATTATGTTTGTTTTCAATGTTTTTGTTTAATATATACTGTGACAATGCGTTATATACCTAGAAACAAAAAATAGATGGATAGAATAAAGATTTCTCAATGCAAAAGGGAATTGGTAAGAAAACACATTACATTGCCTGAAGTACACTCTTTAAGAGCCAGCAGAATCATTATGTCACAACTTTAATTACTGTTTTCTCTTGGCAGTTGACATTATTTTTGTTGGAGCTTTTTTCTAGTGAGGGTTACACCACTAAAGCAAATCCTCATGGACAAGTTCACTGTTGTATTAACTTAAAGCTATTTTTACCTTGTCAAGGCAGGTTAGATGCCGGATGTATCTTTGTGAATATTGGTGTAAGGTCCTACCTGTTGTATTTTTATAGGTACCTCCAGAGAGAGGACCTGTAGAAGAAGCCAATCAGAACAGCAGAAGGATGTTCTAGCAGAGAGGCCAGAGGACCCTCCACAGCCTCCGCCTCCACCTGCTTTAGTTGTAGACCATCAGCGCCTCAAGGTAAAAATATTATTTATTATTATTATTATTTTTTTTTTTTTATATAAGTGAACAATGGAATGAAATCGCCTGTATTTCCAAAATACACCATCTCATTGCGTTGGAATATGTTATGGTACCAACAATAATAGTTTAACCTTTGCTAATTAATCTGGATCTATCGAAACCAACTTCGGTTTCATTGATCTCACAGCCGTGTGCTTGGAATAGCAACAACACTTCAGCTTCATCAATGCAGTTGTATTGACCTTCCATTTGAGAAGCTTGCTTTTGGTAGAACTTGGTCGTTTTCTGTGAATCAACTGAGGTTTGAACTGGTGCTTACTGCTACTGCTTCCCAGCACATAACCTATGTAGTCATTCTCCTGGGAATTTTACCGAATTCATTACAAACGTCATGATGTAGATTTATCGAATCAATACCTATTCTCATTTTCTGGTAAGAGTACAAATGCTGGCATTAAATCTTTAATGGTAACCGTAGGTGCAGCTTGGCTGTTATTCCCAGTTTCTGTTATCATTCAGAGCGGTCACATTAGGCTCCTTTAATGGTCTCATTAAATATATCGTGCTAAAGATGTATATGTTCAGTAGCTTGAAGAAAGGAGGAAAAAAAGCATGTTAGTGTGCTAATTTCTGAGATGTGAATACCAGCCGTCATTGCAGCAATCTTTCAAGTAACGTTAGAGGAAACACTCATCAGCACTGACATAGTGTCATCATTCCCTTGTAACAACGTAATTTTTCTAACGTTTCTGCTCACACGTACGTTCTGATTTTATATTGTGCCGTTTAAATCCTGCACTGTGCAATTCTTTCCACTATGTGCAAATTATTTTCATCACTGCTTTCCACTTAATAATGCATATGATAGTAAGAGGATCTTAGAAATGTAAAGGAAAGGGCAAGACCTGTAATGTTTGATGCATGCTTTGTAAAATGCATATCATGCTCTTTAGTTGCAGGCTATCTAGTTGATTGGCCCTGAGAAAAGTACGCGTATTATCGTTTTGAACCCTGCAAGTGCAGTTACACAGGTTCCCATTGGTGTCCTTGCCAGATTGTATACCACACTGTCAAAAAAATGGTTATGGAACAAAGAGAAAAGTGCAGTCAGCTGTATGTGTGTGCTATAGACCTCAGCACTGGTTATCTCATTCTTATTTCCCTGCACAACCACTCTGAGGGTTGCCGTCAGGACCACTGCTTCTTGCATGGATTGATGGTCCTCAGCACTGCTTCATGCGGCATTTGCACAATGACACGAAGGCTTTTGGCACTGCTCCTGGAGTTCATTTATTTATTAAAGCAGAAAAAAGGCAGATATCTTTAAGAAACAGATCGTGACGTGACGGGTGTTGTGAATAATTGCTTTTTCCTTCTTGGCTTATGGAACAAATTGAATTTCCGGTGAAGTGGGATGAGAATTGCCGTTTAAACGGAATCTCCTACAGGTTGGGTTGGCAAACTGCCTGGCACATATTAAAGATGGAAAGCAAGCTGTTACCTTGCATTTCATTTATATTCATAAACCATATACAATACAGATTGATTACTATTACCTTTTTTTGTAGTACGGGAAGACCTCTCGAACAGTGCCAGGAGATGGGGAGCTGTGTTTTTATTTTTTA
>JAOUWY010000052.1:1240369-1250422 GCA_025728095.1 Prietella phreatophila | reverse complement strand
TATAAATCTCTTTGAGGGAGAGAGGGGCACAGAGTTAATTGGATGCCAGCTGACTCTCTCTGTCCAGATATAGCAGAGTTTAAAATTCAGAAGGACGGAGAAAAACATGAAACGTATAGCTAAAAGAAATACTGGCTAATGATGCACCTTCACTAGATATCCATCAAATTAAAGAAAAATTAAATGACACCTGTTCAGCAAGGGAAAAAAAGCTTTGATTTTTGTCCTCTGACACAACTGATTAAATGCCCTGTACACCTTCAATTCGATTCAATTTTATTTGTATAGTGCTTTTAACAATGGCCATTGTCTCAAAGCAGCTTAACAGAAAAATTTAAAGAGAGGATACAGATTTTAAGTGTGTGAAGTTATCCCTATTGAGCAAGCCGGTGTCAAGTTAAAACGCCGCAAGATGATATGAGGAAGAATCCTTGAGAGGATCCAGACTCCGTAGGGAACCCATCCTCATCTGGGTAGAAGTACCGCTTTAAACATGTCCATAAGTGATGCATTTTATTTATTGTCCTGAAACCAAACAAATATTCCTGCAAGCCAGCTATTCCTGGAACCGTTTGCTTTTCGCCTGAATGTGCTGCTGTTTTCGGCTAGGCCGTTATCCAAGGCTGACCTGATGTTCTCATAGCAAGCCCAAAGAACTCATCTGTATGCATTTTGAGAAGCCGCTGATTGTCCACAGAATCGCCATGATGAATGTGTCAATTGATATGGCATCACAGGGACCGAGGCATTTTAATTAAAGTCGGGGTGAAACGTAAACACCAGCATGCTGTAACTGTGTGTGAAATGGAAGGTAATTATGATTTGCCTTAATTAGCTGTCAGTGTGATCTTAATTGCTTTGGAAAGATGCTGACCCCCTGTCCTGACTCTGTTGGTAGGTTTCAGGTGGCACAGATTTTGTGTTGGCTTTACTTGCCTAACTCTTTTGCAATCCCTTTTTTTTTTCTTTTCTTTTTTTTGAGGTTCATTAAAGTTTTGTTTGTTTGTTAGTTACGTTTCAAAATGATTTTATTTTATTGGCTTTGTCACTAACTACTTGTAATATTGTATTCACATTTTTAAAATTGACAAAAAAAAAAAACAAACCTTAACAGCCCCAAATCGAACCCCCCTTATGATAACGCGCATGCATTGCTATACATGTACGGTGCTAATACAGTGTTGCAGTATTTTATTTCCATTTTTGGTTGAGAACATCAGTAGTAGATTTCGTAGGACGTTTGTATTGCTAAAATGTGACTCAAACGATGCCCTAATAATCATCGTGGTGCTTCGAAAGGTATTCACTTTGACGTCATTGAGCAGTGGGTCTGTGCAAGTGATTTTAATTCTTCAGGGGTGTAAAAGTGAGCATTTGGGACTGTTGTTTTAAGATTTCGTTACTTCCCCTTGTGCTCAGCGCTTCGCTGTGCGTTCACACTGGTTCACCGTTCAGAGACACTGGAGGAGAGTCACAAAATACCTGACTCAGACACTTGTGCTGATTGTATGAGAAGTCAAGATAGCTGTTAAATGTGATGACCATTAAAATTCTTATAAAACTTTTTGTTGTTTTTTTTTAAAAAAGAAAACGGAAGCATATGTTCATTTGGTTGAATTAGTTGACTGAATCATCATTTGGTTCTAATCAGTCAAGTCCACACAAAAACAAATTGCATACGATCATATTGACGAGTATAAATGATGTACGAGTTGAGTGCCATATAAAAATGTGTGGGGTTTAAACATGACTAAATTACTGATCATACTCATTTTAATACATTATTTTTAACAGGATATAATTTAGTTAAGTTGCTTGATGAGGAGTTGCATTAATTTGAAAGACACTTCAGGTATCTGTGTCCTGTCCTCTGTTTGCAGGCCCTACTAGATCAAGTTGTGATGAAGAGTAAAGGCTACAGTGTGGATCAACTGGAACGACTTTACTCGGTGCTCAGCCAGTGTATTTACCAGTACCGCAGGGATTACGACAAGACCTGCCTGATCGAGGTCAGTACTTTCAACCGCTGTAATGTCATGACATTACTCAGATGCTCCTGTTGTGGCATGTGTTAATGCAGGTTAATAAATGAGATCTCATGCATTTTCTCTGGCTTGAGTTGTTGTTTAGACATCACCATACGACTGTTTCTGACAAACATCCTACACGTCTGTTTGGTGTATTAAGTCCTCTTTTCCCTGATTCTGTTTAAACATCCAGACCTGGTAGGCAGTGCTGATGTCCATGCTCATTAAGTTTACACTAATGCTTATAGCAGTTTAGCCCGGTTGTCCTCTTTAAATCACTGCCTCAGAGTAGCACTGCTAAGTGCAATAAGTGCAGTTGCTGCCCATAGATTAAAAGGGCATACAAATATTAAGAACTATCAAATACTGAAATCCTGCCATTTAATCGCCCAGTCCTTGAGCTGCATGTACATTACAGGTATTAAGTGTTTTTATGTGTTCGACTCGACAACTAAAACGCGTAAATGTACATCCAAGGATCCAGACTGCACAGTGAGGTTCATGCTTTCTCTGAATTAGGATGGGGGGAAAAAGTTTTGATATTAATAAATAGGAAAATATAGTGCACTCTAAAAAGGGTACCTGAGCAGATGACATTAATGAGCTTAGGCCTCTGTAGACCTTCAGACCTCCACTCTCTTTCAGCTGGCCGGCAACCATTACCATTGTATTTGAGAACAGCAAACCTAATTTCCCCAGAGGATTGAGCACAGCTCACTGCTATCAACACGGTGCTCTAATTTCAACACTCCGCAGCTGTTCAGTGTGTTAGCATCCAGTCTGTGTGTATTCATCATCTGCTTACAGCTACACAGGCATAATGAACTCATTTTCATTTCTTTCATTTTCTGACAAGTTGTTAGTTTTGAAATAGGACTGCAACAATGTGCTGCAGTAGTTTATAATTTATTATTACTTCAGCTTAGAATTACATGGGTGATGTAATTGTGGCTTGACTTTGTAGAAAATACCCATGAAACCCTGAACAATGATGATCATCATCTTTTTATTCTCTCAGTATGTCTGCTTATATGCTTTGTAGTTACTGTACAGGACAAGCACAAAATGTTTCACAGGGGTATAAATATGAGGTGACACATCGGCCAAATTCCCTTAGTCATTCATAACAATGGGTTAGACCAAGCTGTGAAGTGCGGCAAAAAGTTGTTGAGCTTCACGAAATGGGAAGTGGCTATAAGAAAAATGCAGAAGCATTGAAAATGGACATTTCACCATCAGGGCAATCATTAAGAAGTTCCAGTCAACTGGAATGTTATGAATCATCCTGGAATTGGACGCATGTCTGTATCGTCTCAGCGCATAGTGAAGATGGTTCGAGTGGCCAAAAAATCTCCAAGGATGAATGCTGGAGAAGAATGCTGGAGAATTGCAGAAGTTAGATGCCTCTTGGGGTCAGAAAGTCTCCAAAACTACAATCTGAAGTCGCCTACATCACCACAAGTTGTTTGGAAGGATTTCACGGAAAAAGCCTCTACTCTCATCCAAACACAAACTCAAACTCAAGCATCTTCAGTTTGCCAGACACTACTGAGACTTCAAATGGGATCGGGTTCTTTGATGTTTCTGGGCTGTTTTTCTGCCAGAGGACAGAAAAAAAAAGTCTTCTTTTTTAGGATACTTGGCATCATTGACTGTCCAATCTCAACAGATATTTAATGAAAACCTGACTGTCTCTGCCAGAAAGCTTAAAAAATGTCCATGTTGGATCTTCCAGCAGAACAATGATCCAAAACATGCATCTAAATCAGCACAAAAATGTTTTACTGACCACAAACTCAAGGTCCTGCCGTGACCATCCCAGTCCCCTGACTTGAAACCCTGTGGGGTGAACTGAAGAGTCCACCAATGTGGACCTTGAAATGTGAAGAATCTGCAGAGATTCTGTATGGAGGAATGGTCTCGGATCCCTTGGCATGTATTCTCCAACCTCATCAGGCATTATAGGAGAAGACTCAGCTGTTGTCTTGGCAAAGGGAGATTGCACAAAGTACTGACTAAAAGGCTGCCAATGATTGTTGCACACATATATTGAACAAAGTTTTAGTGTGTGTATATATAAACCTGTGTTAGGTCTGCAATTGTTTGATATCCATGAGAGCAGAGTGTATGCGAGTTAAAAAAAAATAAAAATTATTTTTTTTTTTTAAACAAAAGATCAAAGGGTTCAACAATAATGACAATTTTTCACAGCTTTCTTTGCTCATTTTCACCAAGGCCACTGTACATCAAGTAAAATTAATGTACTGGAAACGGTGTGGCCTGTAATTCATTAACAAAGCTCTGATTCTGCTTTTGTGCTTTCTGCCCTTGTGACTCAACCTTCTGCTGCTGTAGACCCACTTTGATATAAAGATTGACACTTCCCAGAACTGTCCAAGTCTCATCCTTACTTCGGTGGATTATCTCACCTGGATACTTTAGATGTGTACTTCCTAATAACTGCTGCTGCAGTCATTAAGCCTATCCTGTGCTCACCCCAGGACTCTTATTCACAGTATAATCACACTGAACATCATTTCAACACACTTGGTACTGTTTGCCTAGTAAGTAATGTTTTTAATACTACATAATGAGCTATGGGTTCACGTTAGGGTTTAGTTCCTTGGGAACCTTTTCCTGGTCACTGTGACCTCTGACTTGTTCATTAGGGATCTAAATCTATATACAGATTTCTGTAACTTGCTTTAATGTCTGTTGTTAAAAGTGAAATTGAATAGACAAAGTCAGAGAATATGCAATACAAGATGGTGGAAAAACTGCTGCAATGTTTATGTTTAGATGTCTGTTCGTTTTTTTGTTGAATAAACATAATTTTTTTGAAAGGTTTATCTTTAAATACAGCACAGCTTTGCTGGAACTTTGGTAGGAAACCTATATATTGTGATGCATGTCATGTATCGTAAAAAGTTATCACAATATTTCAAAACGTTTCTGTCCCATCGTCCACAGCTGCTATTCAGTGACGTTGAAGGCCTTTTGTTTGCTTCTTCATGGTTGTTATCCCATGCTGTGATTTTCATATGGCTCTCTCTTTCCCTATTTTCAGGAGATGGAGAGGCAAGTCCAGCATTTCAATACATTCCTGTGATGAAACAAGGCGATCATAATCAGAGACTCCTGTGATGCAGAAGGAGACCAACTTAAAGAATCAAGCTGCTACAGCGAGCCGAGCAGGTTTGGTATTATATGGCAAAGGAGGAGTTAAAGGAGACTTGTAAAGACTTTCAGTGGCAACCTTGGTGCTATTGTCTCAGGTACCTGGACAGAACTAGTCTACAGAACCAAACACAAGTTAAGACTCGTATAGGTTTCAAAAACATATATGCCAATTTCTAATGGCCGTTCTTGGTGCTATTAGGTGCTCTTGTTTTTCCATTTGCTGCTCCTTGAGTTTCTTAAAAAAAAAAAAAAAAAAGCGAGAAAAGAAATAAATATCATCATATTAAAAGGGAAAAAAAACCCAGATTGTGTGATGTCACTTGAACACCTTGGTCTCATTTGTCAGGAAGAGGCAGCACATCACCACACAGGCACAGATTCTCACCAGCAGTCGTAAAACCCCACATGAAGGAGGTGTAATGCCATGAGGTCATGCCAGTTTGTTATTGACCGTGGAAACCAATCGCATCCTTCTCCATCCATGAACACCATTTTAATGCGTTAAGTCCCTGCGATCTTCAACCAGAAGGCATTTAAACGTAAGCAGCGTGTAACTAACACAGAATTGTAGGCGTTTTCTCCCTGATGCATGAGGTGTATATTTTGCAGTGGAAAAGCTGAAGCCCCATCGTAATGAGAACATGCGCAAACCCGATCGCCTGTTATTACAGTGGAATTATTCTAAATACCATGATGCAGTAAATTTGATTCCAATTTTTTTTTGGTGCATTTTGACATAAAAGGTAACGCATCTAGCTACAGCGTCAGGAATGTTTTACAAAAGATGTGTTGCCTCTTAAAAGTTGATCTCTTCCTGTCCAATGAGAATTTACAGTTTGGTATCGTCATGACCACATATATTTTTGTCTTTTGGGAAAAGATGGCTTGTCTCAACTCTTTTCACTTAAGACGAACAAATTGCTCATTCAAAATTGTTTGCTGTGTATTTTTAATTTTTTATTTATCAGCATACCTACACGATTTTCACCGTCAAGACAATTGTTCTGATACCAGGTGGTTATGCCATGACTTTAAGTTGTAATATTTTGTATCATTTACTTTTTTATTATTATTATTATTATTACCTCTTAGTTTGGGTTATATGAATGATAAGATTGTTTGCATTAATGAATGAATGATGAACTAGGCAGTTTTGGCCCGTGTGGTTAGATCAATATATGGAGCATTATTATTGTGTTAAAAATGTTTTTTAAAAGGTATTTTGGCTTGTTTTTTTTTTCTTTTTTTTTCGGGGGGTTGGGGGTCTATGGTTTAGTTGTATTAAGACCTTTTGATTAGTAGCTACTTATTCTTTTAGTAGCTAGGTTCTAGTTGGTTTTTGGCCTAGTGTGTTTACTTGCCCAGGCCTTTTCTCAGAAAGAATTCAACCGCTTCTTTCTTCAGTTTGCAGAAAAACATTTCTGAAGTTAAGACTCATCTCAATTTTATGTAAAGCTGAGTATACTTACAAACCATTAAGAAAACAACAACAAAAACCAACAACATGCAAAGAGAGAAATGAGCTCTGGACTACTGCAGCGAGATGGAGAACCCTGGCTACCTCAGTTAAAAATGATTTAAGACAACATGTTCATCAAAGACATACAGTATTTGTCAACATCTGAAACCGCTGTACCTTTTACCATTTGAAAGCTCAGGTACTGAGCAACAAGTCCTGTGGCTGATGCAGTAATCCATCTTTTTGCTTGGTTTTTGGTTAATATAATTGTTTACTGAGTTTTGCAGTTGAGCCAACACAAACACAGCACATTAACTTCAGTAAGATTTTGTAATTTATATCTTCGTGTCCTGTCCAATGGACCTTGGTGATGGCAGCCATATTGTTTGTCCACTTCACTACAGTTTCTTTTCTTTTTATGTCTGGCGTAATTGCATCGTTTTAGCTATTTATCTCCCTCTCTATACCTGTTTATTTATTATCATAAGTATTGGTGTTTGAGACTCTGTTCATATTTTTGTACACCGTTGATTAAAAGGGGACAAATTTGTTACAGTTTTCGAAGTTGGAGCCATGTCATGATGTAGCACATTGTAGCAGGGTTGCGCAAGCGGAGAGGTTTACCGGTCTCAGGTCTCTGCTACATTCATGACCTATTTATTCCCTTATGATGGTGGTGGTGCTTTTTGGGCTTTGTGGTAAAGGGCCTGTCATACAACTAATATTATGAGGGTTTTCTCACTTCGTACCCCATGTATACTGCATATGATCTGCTCGTTCTGTGTAATTCTCTAGGTACTATTGTGATGCTGACCACTGGGTCTGAGATTCTGACATTTTTAGTCTATTTCACAAATTCTGTAGGGATTGAAAGAACTGGACGACATACAAAATGTTACCTGTGTTCACGTCTTTAAATGTGGCTCACTTTTTGTCGAATTAATCTTTTCAGTATTTATGGTGTGAGACTGTACTGGTCCTAAACTGTGTCACGTGGCCTTCAAATTTAAAAATGGATCAAATTGAAGAGAAATTCTGAAACACTTCAAATATTTATATTAGAAAAGTGATTTAAAATGTCGAGGCCTGCGCTGATATCGTGATCTGGGCGTGGTACGGGGGGAAATGTCATGCTGAATAATATTTATTTCTCCTCTTTGGTTTGACCGGTGCTTGATATTGCAGACTACATAATTCTGATACATACAGCTCCAAAAAAACACCACAAACAACTGGTACTGGTGATAAACTAGTACGGAGTGTCATTTTCACATTAGCTCTGTTTTCCACATTTGGTTTGATGTAGACTAGTTGCATCTTTGTTCAAATATCTGTGCTGTTGCTAGGTCAAAAATTGGCCTACTACAAAACTGCCTGACTACTGACACCTGACTGGAGCCTTAAACAAGTGTTACTGAATGGAAACGTAGTATATCCCCATTCTGATCCTGCATCATCCCCCGAGTAAGAGCGACATACACGTAAATGTGGCCTCGCTCATGCTCCTCAAGTCATTTCCTTTTCCATTTTTCCAGATTAAAAGTCAAGGTGGTTAAACATCCAGTTTGTCGACCTGATCGGGAGGGTAGTTGAAGTATGCAGATTCAACACCCCCCAAACACACACACACGCGCACACTTTTTTTTTTGTTCTTTTTCTTTTTTAAATATAAATAAACCTGTTTCAGTGATATAATAATTGCCTCTAATATGTAGCCTATTGTTTATTTATTGATCTACTTTTGGGGATTTGTATTTCTGCTATTGCCAGGGTCTTTGCCCCATTTTCTCGAATTGGTAAAAGACTCATTCGAAACCTGGTTACTATCCAGCCGAGCATTCTTTTAGTGAAAGTCCTGTTGAAATGAATTCATTTCCTGTAATTTCTTAAACTGCTGTGATGTTACTTGAATAAAAGGTGCAAATTGTACTATGTGGTGAACGTCTTCATTGCTGTGATTTCTTCTTCGTTTTTAACGTTGAGTTTCATGTTGATTTTGAGGACTGAATGTATGCCAATGTTCATCAGTTTATACGAAACTGTTCAGTAGCATTTCATTTTCGTTAACAAGAATACACTGTGTTTATTTGGTAAACTTCTTTTTAAGTATGTATATTTAAATTTTGCCATGCATACTTGAAATTCTAGTATGCATACTTATCTTTCAAGTATGCATATGAACTGTGTCCATACTTGATTTACGTACAAAAAAAAAAGCATGCATACTTTGCATTGTTTAGTATTTGTACTTTTCATATTTCTTTGCTTAAAGACTTCTGTGTGTTAGTAAGTTAGGTAAACGTTGCTTAATTAATCCATTTGGTAAGCTAGTTAAACTCCAGTTTGGTCCTGCGACAGTGGTGAGGTGGCGTAATGGATAGTGTTGAGTTCATGTTGAGTCCGGTTGTTGGTTCAGTGCTGAACTGTGGTCCCTGTTTGCAGACTTTCAAGGTTCCTCATGGGCCTGTGTGGGTTTCCCATGGGTTCTCTAGTTTTCTCCCACTTCTTGAACACATGCTCCGTAATGGTTTATCTAAAAGTCTGACTTGTAAGACTGCTGTGACTCTGATTAGGACAAATATGTAGATGATTGAATGAATTGATTCTGATGCTCAAACTGACATAAGGAATAGTAAACATGTAAGGTTTGACCAATACCTAGCTTTTTGAATAAAACCCTTGGAACAGAAACATGCGCAATGAAATAGTTTTAATCACATTGAAGATGTGCGTTGATTAAACCATGTTCCCCACGTTCTTGGCAGCCATGAAAGTAGAGATTCTACATGTCCTAAATTGAACTTTTACCCCTGAGATTTACAGATGAATGGTTTGAAATAAAAACATTCTGGATTTTGCGAGTATATTTATGTTGCCAACTTATTTTTAAGTATGTATATTTAAATTTTGGCATGCATACTTATTTTTTTAAAGTATAAAATAAGTATGGATTCTAGAATTTTAAGTATGTATATAAACTGATCTGTGTACAACTTTTAAAAAATGCATGCATAGTTTGCATATTTATTGTTTAGTATTTGTACTTATTTTTTTTTACTGATTTGTACTTTTCATATTTCTTTGTTTAAAGACTTCTATGTATTAGTAAATTAGGTAAACGTTGCTTATTAAATTAATCCATAGTGTAAGCTAGTTAAACTTCAGCTGGCTCGTACAGCTCTGACCAGGATGAATAAATTGGATAAATGAAGCGTTTCAGATGCTCAAACTGACATTTAAGGAATAGTAAAAGCCTAAGGCTTGATCACTGACTGCAGTGGTGAGTGGCATAATGGACACTGACTACGTTTACATGGACAGCAATAATCTGATTATTGACCTTAATCTAAGGAAGGTAATAATGTGATGAAGGTGTTTACATGAGTC
>JAOUWY010000052.1:1195543-1206387 GCA_025728095.1 Prietella phreatophila | reverse complement strand
TGTATGTGATTGTGCCCTGCGATGGACTGGCACCCTGTCCAGGGTGTACCCCGCCTTGTGCCCAATGACTCCTGGGACAGACTCCAGGTTCCAGGCACCATGCTTTTCCCCGCGACCCTGAAGAAGGAATAAGCGTTAGAAGATGGATGAGTTGTGCTGTTACATAACTCGTATATCCTGGTCAAACAGGAGCATGCGAGTCAAAGCAGGTTTCCCATATGGGCATAAGGAGGATGAAGTCAGATTTAGTGCCATCTCAAGACATGTCATAACTACTTCACTGCAGTTACTAAAGAATAATAAACTGAGACTGTAATGTGTATAAATGGAAAATATGTTAATGAATATTTCAGCATATAGATATATATGATTAAACTTCAGGTTTAAAAAAAAATCCTCTGGCAACCTAATAACCTAAAGTGTTATTCATTTTTCCCCACATATGGAACCCATTATGTTTTTATGTACAGCCCTGACACAGAGCGTTTCTCGTTCAACTAAAACTGCTTAAAAAGCTAGAATGGTTAAACAGTGAAAAAGCCTTTGTGGAAAATTCAAACGTTTTTATAGCGTCCAGTATCAAGCGTGATGTTTTACTGTAAACATGGTGCTGTGATGTACTCGGAGTCTGTAAGGCCTGTGATATGGAGACAGGAAGTCTTCATATTCCCCGCTGTATTTATGAGGTAGCAGAGGAGAGGGCAGAAGAGGAGAAGAGGAAGGCCTATAAGAAAACAAAAGTGCTTTTGCCCTGTTGAACTGTCACTCTGAGGGGACGTCTGTGAAAGCAAATCAAGTAGGTTGTGAGAGGAATGTTTCATGGATGACATAACAGCACTTTTTTCATACTTTACACTTATCTCTCCGGCTCAGGTGGTGTACGCATCAAGAGCTGTATGTGGGACACACACACACACACACACACACACATACACACACCTATTTCTGTCTGCATAACTGTCCATCTGTGACAAAAAAACCCCAATGCTTTACTTTCCTCAACTTTCTTCTCTCTTCCTACCTTTCCATCCTTCATCATTCTCTCTCTCTCTCTCTTTCTCTCAGTACAACGACTTTACTGTCTAGGTACTTCTGTTTGCTGTCAACTGCTCTCTGAGCTCCATACCGTGTTATAAACAGGGCCAACAGGTGATGGGCTATCCCACTGTGCATCAGAGCCACACAGACCCTGCCACACGTACCAAACATTTACACACTCTGTACACACAAGCACAATAAAGATGGTGAATGGCTGTCTCCGACGTTCATAAACTCAAATTAGATGTCTGTCCTTTAACTGCCATCCTTGGTGTTCCATCTCAGCGTCAGCCTCTGAACCATAAACAAGCTAGCGTTGTAGCATTCGCATCATTACTCGCTCGGCACAGAATATTGCTGTCTTGGACCTCTGCACAATATATCAGTCTGGCTTAAAGATCTAATCTTCTTTTTAAAATGTAAAAAAATAAATCAAGTCTAACATTAGAGGCAGGGGTGAATCATTTTGGGGAGAATGGTAGTTAGTAGCAACTAACGATTATTTTCATAATTGATTAGTTGGGTGATTTTTTTTCTCTCGATTAATCTATTAATCGAATGGGGTGGGGGCAAACTTTCAGTACCATTTTTTGTTCATTTAAAATAAAATCAACAAATTGAGTTACAAATATAAACAGAAAAGAACCCAACAGACACACACACACACACACACACACACACAAGAATATATATGATTAATTTAGGACTGGAGTTTAATTCGGTGCTTTTTGTGCATCCATAAAGATAATGCATAAATATTATAAAATACATTATATATATATCCCCTCAAACGGAAGGTGGAGGAGCACAAGGTCTCTAACATCCACCAGCTCGGTGATGTCATCATGGAATAGTGGAAGAGGACTCCAGTGGCAACCTGTGACACTCTGGTGAACTCCATGCCCAAGAGGGTTAAGGCAGTGCTGGAAAATAATGGTGGCCACACAAAATATTGACACTTTCGGCCCCATTTGGACATTTTCACATAGGGGTGTACTCACTTGTGTTGCCAGCGGTTTAGACATTAATGTCTGTGTGTGGAGTTATTTTGAGGGGACAGCACATTTACACTGTTACACAAGCATTACCTACTCCGATGCTGTACGCAGCCTGGAGGTGGATTGAGGGAAGGTATACCGTAAATATTAAACAACTTACTTTATATATTTATTTTTTGTTTGTTTGTTGTTGTTTTTTGTTTCCCCCATTCTTTTGATTTTGGCTGTGATTATTTTGATGGGGCCGGACATGGTGGAGGTTGTTGGATGGGGTGTTATAATATGTAAAATGGCAAAAAAAAAAAAAAAAAAAGATGGTGAATGGAAACAACTAAGCAAAAAGGATGCTTCAAAAGTATAAAAACCCATATTGTGAAAACAAAAGTTGTTTTGCAGGTAAAAAGAAATGCAATAAGCATTAACTGCAATTAAGCGAATTCTGCCAAGCAAAATATTATAGGTTTAGCCGAAGCTAAACCTATAACACATTTCAGAGGACAATTCAACAGCGCCTTATTAAGAAGAGACTAAAGTTCTGCCAAATGAGAAAGAAAAATCTCAGACCACGAAGGCAATTTTCTCAAATCTTGATTGAGGCTACTTATAAATATCTGAATTAATATTGTAAACCAACAGAGTATGCCAAAAGGCCAGAGACTGCTGCTGATATTTACAAAGACTTAAGAGATTTATTAAGAATAGCTTTGGTAGCCAGGTTTGCATGCTTGCCAAAAGAAAAAAAACAGCAAAATGATGCCATGTTTTGCTTGGCTCGCTTGGCCATTACGCTTGACTGCTGCAATAAAAACCTTTCTCTAGATCTTGCTCTCAACTGAGCCTTTACACGAGACATGAAATGACTTTGAAGACCCAGTGCAGAAATATCACATGGTAAAATGTGAGAGGAGTGTGTACAATATCATTCCTCAGAGAGATCTGTCTCAGTGTATTCAGACAGCATTTCATTGCCCCTGTATTGCACTGGACTCCGATCAATAACAGTCAGGGTGGGAGAAAGGGCCACAGCACATAAGGACTAAATAAATCCATACACTGCTCACACTGTCTGCTCTGATGAAGCTGAGGAATCGGCCCAGTCTGAGATTGGGAACGGCTTATCTGAAGAAGAAATGTCTGCTAGAGTTTATGATGGCTCAGACTGATAACACACACACACACACACACACACATATTTACTGACACAAAAATGCAGAAGCCATAAAATAAACATGCATATATGCGTGTGTGCGTGTGTGTGTGTGTGTGTGTGTGTGTGTGTGTGTGTGTGTTTATTTGATGGCTTCTGCATTGAGTGAGTAAAAAAAAAATTCAATTCAATCAAAAATAAATACAATTTTCAAACAAAAAGAAATGTTAGAAAAATGTTTCTGAAAAAAAAAAAAGAAAAAAAAAAAGAAATGCTGGTTGTCAGGGTTTATCTAAAAATATTCTCTTAAACCTGTATAGTTTTAGTTTAAAGTTTTAACTGTTTATTTTAATGCTCTTTGCTGAATATTTTGTTTATGTAGAAAGCATTTATTTGTATTAATTTTAAGGCATTTTTTCTTTACATGTGCCTAAGACTTAGAACTTAGTGCTTAGTGCTTAGTACTATGTGTGTATTATATAAGCCCAAGATCTTTTCGAATGTACAGAGCACAAAAAATAATAATACTGTAGGAGCAGCGGTGGCTCAACAGTTAAGAGTCTTAGTTACTGGGGTTCGAGCCACAGTACTGTAAAGCTGGCACTGTTAGACCTTTGAGCAAGGCGCTTAACCATATCTGTGGCGCAGGCGGTAGAGCGGGGTGTCCACTAATCATAGGGTTGCTGGTTCGATTCCTGGCCCGGGTGACTCCACATGCTGAAGTGTCCTTGGGCAAGACCCTGAACCCCAAGTTAGTGCCTTGCATGGCAGCTCTGCTACCATTGGGGTGTGTGTGTGTGTGAATGGGTGAATGAGACACGGTGTAAAGCGCTTTGGATAAAAGCGCTATATAAGTGCGCCATTTACCATTTATATATCTGCTCAAGGGGCGCTGTAGCATGGCTGACCCAACTTCCTGACAAGCTGTGATAGGCAATAAATAATTTTTTTTTTTACAAATGTAAAAAAAAATCACTGTGCTGTAATTTACATGTGACAAATAAAAGCTTCTTCTTCAGTGTATGAAAATCGTGAACCATCGCGACGTGTAGCAGATCTTCTGTTACGTTACAACTTGCTAAGGTCATTTGTTGAAGGCAGTTCATCGAGAAAGGAAAGAATTTTCACACCATCATAGTCTTTTTTTTTTTATTTAATTGACCATCTCTAGTCTGATTACTGAACCGACAGCATGGCCTGTTCCAGAGATGACAATGCAAACAGCTCGTTTAAAGACGAATGGACTTGAGTCCATAACACTAGTCAATAGTGGTAACATGAAAAGCAGCGCTATGAAAAAATATCCAGAAATCAGACTTTAAATTCATAGTCAGGTCATATTTATAGCCATTAACTAATGCTTAAGCATTAAATGGTCATTTCTGTCACCATTCAGTCGTGTTAGATTCTTATCCACACATGTGTAAGCAAGACATTTACTACCTTCACAACATGATAGCTGATAGATGAAACCTCTATGTTTCAGTACATGATTATTTTTTGATTATTGGCACATTAAACTGAATAAAAAGATCACAATTCTGACATTTAAAAAGGTTTCAGTTCTCTGTAGCACCAACATAAACAGATCATCCATCAAAAGGCTTGGCAAAACAAAAAAGCTGCAGTTGAGAATAAATGAAAGAAACGTACACTCACACTCCATAAGCATTTCCTCATATTGCTCCACAAGGGTGAACACCACAAGGTTCTGCCAATCTATTAACTTGGCCTATTGCTACCTGATGATGAATGATAAAGGAATGAAAAATTGTTCACAAAGTACTTTTTGTTGTACTTTCCCACTCCTACTCTCCTTGTTCATTATCCTTGGGAGTTAAAAATTGAAAACCAGCACATCCTATTCAATGGTCTAGCAGCCATAGAACAGCCCAAAGAAAATGGAAAGGATTGGGTTGGTGGAAAATGGAAGGTGGGTTGAGATAGATTTAATACCTGCTAATTCCCCGATTTACGCATGAGGAATTAGCTGTACAGGTGAAAGTGAAGGCAGGAATGAGCTGGCTCAGTGCTGTACCTGCCGACAGTCTTGGCCGGGTTCGGGGAGTCTGCATCTCCTGGCGAGCGTGAGGGAGCATGTGGTAGCGCTTAGCCTCGTTCACTAGGTCTCGGCAGGCCTCGGACGACTTGATCAGCTCCTCATTGTCCACCACGTTCAGCAGGTAGCTTGGGTGAATAAACGGTAGCCGGACTACTGCCAGCAACTCCGATATGTGCTGCAAGAGAATCAGACAACAAAACGGCTTGAATAGAAATGATTAAGTCCTAACAATTAAACTTCATGTTCTGTGTACTACTCAGTAATATCCCATTTATTTATACTTAATTTATAGCAAGACATTTAGTGTTCGGTCTCACAAATGTTATCATTGTCGTTTCAGTCAGAATTTAAAACTTATCTTAATTTATAAACTTATCTTTATAACTTAACCCAGATCACATCCTTGCTTGGTTTTGTGTTTAGAGTCTATTACCATGTGCAATGGCATCTTTTCACTTCTGTAGGGTTGTACTTAGGTTGTCTTTTTCTTTTTGTAATGTTGTATTTATTTGTAGTTGTAGTCGAACAGCACAATGGTCAACTAGTGTGGTTTTTATTGTGCTTTATAATTAAAGTGATTGATTGATTATCCATCCATCCATCTTCCACCGCTTACTCCTTTCTTCAGGGTCACGGTGGAACCTGGAGCCTATCCCAGGGAGCATCGGGCACAAGGCGGGGTACACCCTGGCCAGAGTGCCACACACCCATTCATACACTACCATGCGTGTGTTTGGACTGGGGGAGGAAATCGGAGTACCCGGAGGAAACCCCCGCAGCACGGGGAGAACATGCAAACTCCGCATACACACACACGGCCCCGGCGGGAATCGAACCCTGGACCCTGGAGGAGTGAGGCGAACGTGCTAACCACTAAGCCTGATTGATTATCATAGTCACAAATACATGGGAAAGTGTATGAGAAGTTTGATAAGTGCATGATTAACAGTGCAAAAAGTCAAACAATATTAGTGTCTCTTCGTGTCATCTCTGTTTGATATCTTACACTGGCTTCTGGAGATCAGGTCTGGAGAGGGTCATGATTAAACTTTGATTCTTTCCTTCAAAACCGTGTTTTGTAGATGATTTTGGACTGGTGCTGCAGGACGGACCCGCATTTTATTTCTGTTCACTTTCATTCCATCCTTCATTAGAACAAAGTTTCACATCGTATGGTCTTATTTAACGATTTATTAATAACCTTTCATTTAAATAAACTAACGTAAAAATGAACTGAATTACGTGAAACTATAGGACTTCTTAACTTTGATTAGAAATGAACAGAATTATTTTTGACAAAATCGCACCTCATTTATTTAAGATTTATGTGGGGCATCACAGATGACAGACATTCATGCATATGTGTGTGTGTGTGTGTGTGTGTGTGTGTGTGTGTTGACCAGGTTTGATAGGAGTTGCTGTGGTGAGGGCTCGGTGGGCTGATGGCTTGTTTGTTCGCACTGGGATCTGCGGGATGTTTGCTTGCGCCTGTGTTCAGCGCTGTAAACACAAGCTGAACAGGGACAGCAATTCAGCTGATCTGCACACCCTGAGCTCTCACACACTGCCTCTAGTAAGGGCCTGTTCTCACACACACACACACACACACGTGTACTGTCATGCCATCTGGGTCCATGTTCTCTTTTCAATCTACTGCGTGCTAGCTCTCTGACCATGACATGATGGCCATGTTCACTTTGACATTTATACAGGCCACACTACTGGCATTTCCTTAGAGTGCTTACAATATACAGCAACAACCTCCACCCATTTCTCTTTGTTTTTTGTTTTTTTTGCCTCAAAACAACTTATTTACTAAGAATTCTGTTGTAAAAACAATGCACAGCTAAAGGTCTATGGAAACCTTGGAAACCTGGCCTTGGAGCTATTTCATACAAGCTTGCCAAATATTGGCTGAACTTCAATCCTTTGTATTATACACTAAACACTTCTTAAAATTGCCCTTCTACAAAATGTTCTAGAGTAGTTCTCTCAGAGTTGGCTCTTCTAGAAGAAACAGCAGAAAGCCATTTTGAACTCAATGTGTGTGTGTGTGTGTGTGTGTGTGAGTGTGTGTGTGTGCGTGTGTGTATGTGTGTGTGTGTGGAGAATCTTAGTATAATGTGTTAATGCATAAACTGGCTGGAAGTTCACGGGCACAAGAAATGTCCCCAGTGGGTGAACGATTTGGGATTAGGGTTGGTGGTAGCTCTGGCACCGGCATGCTGTTCTGAACACATTTTGCGTCTGTTCTAAAATAATGTCACAGCAATATGCCCATGTACCCACCAGAATGCTCCCTCTCCCCTCGCCTTCCTCTTCTTCTCCCTCTCCAGCCCTGCCAGTGCCAGTGCGGCTGAGTTGTTCTAGCCAAACAGCTTTGGAATGGTTAGAGAAAATAATCATCTTCTCCCAAGCCGAGTCGCCACAGGGGAGTAGGCGAGGGCTGTTATAGGCAGCGGGGGGATTTATACTCCCGCTCGTAAATTTGACTCACTAAAAAACACTGATGCTTGTGCGCTCCCCTATCCTGTACCAGACGATTCAATGATTACGCTAAAATATGCAATCCCTCGGAAGCCGAGAGTAAACGAAAGGAAAAGAAATAACGGCTAAGCAGGAAGGCAAATTCTGAACCTGATGAATTATAGATCGGCCCAGTTTGATCTCTTACTGAATCATCTGTGCAATTATGACCCACGCAGTGACCAGATTGGCTGCTTACGGTAAAATTGGGAAAAGGAAGGCATAATGAAACTGAGGTATTAAAGTTCAGAGTGTTCGCTAAGCATTTATTAGAAATCTCGAGCTTTCCTAAGTACTTCAGCACAAACCATGCTGCAATGCTCGGGGAGGGACGTGATGGTCAGGGATTAATACTGGTTCAACCTACCCATGTTAAGATGCAGAGCAGATTCGGTGGTGTTTTTATTTTGTTGTTTTTTTTTTTTTTTGTCAGCACAGCACTAAGACTATAACAATACATGGTCTTGTTACTGTGTGGATCATAACGGCGCAGATACTGTATGATCCACACATTGCCATGTTTGTGTACTGCTATGTTGAAAATGACTCACTAGCCAAATAATATCAAGTCAGCTTTGGTCCTACGGTGGTTTCCTTTCCATTTATACATGTGGTACAGGTGGGCTGATACACAGGAAGAGTCAGTAAATGTATACAAATATTTACCTGATAAAATGGCCAGTAAACATAGCTACAAGGTAAGTGTACAAGTGTCCAGGGATCTCACTGTACCAAGCATAAGTGAATTTAGAAATGGTTATTATTAACTGTTTATGTTTACAGATCAATCTGAAAAGGCCAAAAATGTTACAACTGTAATTAGGCACGTTTAGCACACCAAGTATTTATGTTTTACAGTAAATATTAGCACTGTCTGCCTTTAACAAACCACTCATTTAGAGTCCCATTAATTTCCATGTGGGACCAAGTTCCACAAAGATTTTGCTTTCTTTATCTAACTGCTAGTCTGTGTCATTTCACTTGGCCTTAGCAATAACAGTGATTAATCTGTAATAAAACATAAGAACCTCCAACACTTTTTTTTACTTCATCTAATACAGTACCTTCCAGTCTAACTGACTATGGCTTTATCTGTGTATGTACACCCACACAGACACTCTTATTGGACACCCCTTACACAGAGCTTGTCTCTGTGTCTGAATTCCCACCTTGCATAAGGCCCAAATTACCCACGAGCCTGACACCAACGTTAGATGTGCTGTACACACAATCGATATACTTGACACTGAGAGCCTTCATGAAGCTATTCAGAACATGGTGGTGTTTCTGTAGCTGTGAACCACTGATAATCCCAGCATCTCGTATCAGACATGCTGTAAGTGTACTATCCTCTCTCAGCTATTACAG
Source organism: Prietella phreatophila (assembly GCA_025728095.1). Lineage (NCBI taxonomy): Eukaryota > Metazoa > Chordata > Actinopteri > Siluriformes > Ictaluridae > Prietella > Prietella phreatophila. Next base: position 1,197,248 of record JAOUWY010000052.1, on the reverse strand, counting down.
CTCCAGGGTATTCATGCCCAGGCTTGCTTTTAGCACCTGCTAGGTGGTGTTGAGGACCACAGGAGAGTAGCACTGTCTCTCAATCTGTAACATGACTGGAAGAGGTCGATCAGTGAAATAGCAGGGAGAAATGGGAATGGGGATCCAGTAGGTGCATGCCTGGAGAGCGAGCACATTGTGTTGAGAGTGTGAAGGAAGTGAAGTAGGCTGGGTTCACTAATCGTACAATAAGGCTTTAAGATTGTAGAAGTGAGAAAGGAACATTGATAAACTTTGGGCACGAGGCAGGGAACACTCAGGATTGGGTGCCAACACATTGCAGGGCACAATTGCACACACACTAACACACCATGGACAGTTTGGAAATGCCAAACAGCCTACATGTGCCACAGAATCTCTCCACATCCTCCAGGTTCCTATGTCTTCTCTACTAGACTCAACTCAGCTCACAGCTTTGCAATGGGGTTTGGTCAGGGGACTGGGATGACCATGCCAAAAGCTTGATTCTGTCACTCAGTGTTTTTTGGGTGGATTTAGATGTTTGATCATTGTCCTGATGGAATTTCCAACCACAGCCCAGTTGTAGCCAAGATTTTTACTTAAAATCTTCTGATATGTCAGAGATTTAAAGATGTTATATATTCGAACAAAGTTCCCAGGCCTTTTGAAAGAAAACAGCCCCACACCACGAGCACCTCCAACCAGACAACGGTGACAATGCTTTCTGTATAACCACCCGTATTCTTACTCCAAACCCACATCGAGTCTGTCTTTGTGCCCAAAAAGCTGTATTTTTTTTATCTGACTATGGATTCCAGCATAGCCTCAGTTGCATCTAGCAAACACTTATTTTTGTGATTAGATGAAAGAAAGGACTTTCTTCTGCCACACGTTCCAAATACTTTGTTGGCCTGTTCCATTAAAGATTAAGCTAATTAACCACAAAAACACAACTTTTTTTAGCCCGTCTTTACCAAAGGGTGCCAATAATTATGGAACTGAAATCTCCGCACACTCCCACACATGGGTGCATTCAGCGCACTTATGCTAATTACAAACATAATTGCGTACACACAAGCTGCATACAAGTGTGCTTTCCAAAAATGTGATACAAAAGGGAGGACAGGTGAATACAAATGCCTCATTTGCTAGCAATCTAACCACACACACACACACACACACACACACACACACACACACACACACACACACACACACACACACAACAGGACACATTTACACTGAGGTGGAGAATAATCAGTTTGACAGCATACTGAGCAGATGTGACACAAGTCAAGTTGTGAGCATGCTGGGATGCGTCACAGATGAAAAATGCCCACAGAGCATTTTCTATTTCACGCTGTCCGTGGGCACCACAGTGTCATCACATGCTCCCCCATGTTGTTGTGTATAAATAAGACCTGCACAGAGGCATTATTGCTTTTTTCTTTAACTAATCTCAGCAAGGAAGAGTAAGGTAGCAAAACTTTCCCTCACACACCCTTCAAAGAGTTCATCTGAGGTTATTCCCTTTCTAGACAGCAAGAAAACTGAGAGAAACTAAGACAGAGAAGAAAGGGACACGAGGAGCTGGGGTTCAGCTGGCCTGGTGCCTGGGGCTCTGTTTCTGAACCATATGAGTACAAGAGAGAGAGAGAGAGAGAGAGAGAGAGAGAGAGTGAGAGAGAGAGAGAGAGGGAGAGAG
>JAOUWY010000052.1:1159003-1169017 GCA_025728095.1 Prietella phreatophila | reverse complement strand
AACATACAAGTTTAAAAAATAAGATGCCAAAATACTGCATTTACAAGTGCAATGTATAAACAACTGTTAAAATTAAAAACATACACCAGCAACCGAGTCTGAAGTAAAAGAAATCAGATGTAACTGTAAGAAACCTTTTTTGAAAATTGTTCACAGTTGACTTTATAATTTGCAGCATATATTTATAGCTAGATTTGTTATTTTTGCCGAACCATTCGAAATGATATGTCTGTATTAATCAGACATTGTGGAGGCAACAACCTTTTTAAAATTATGAAACTATTACTAACATTATTTGGGGGAAAATATGGCAGTTAGCTTCTTGTAATAAACAAGAAATAATAAAGACTAATGAATATTTTTTAGGTAAGGAAATTGTAAAGATTCGATTAAATTCCTACATAATTTAGTTTCAATTAATTTTAATTTAGGTCTGCTACATAACTAAAATTTACTTATAACTAGTTAAAAAAAAACTTTTTTCTGTATTATTATTATTATTATTATTATTATTATTATTATTGCCAGCTAGCACTAGAGTCACTTGTGGAAAAGGAGCTCTGCATGAAGCTTCTTTTGTGCTGGAGGGAGAAAGAAAAAAAAAGCTGCTCACCGACGTTCACACTGTAACCATGACAGCTTGGGTGTCTACAGTCCAGAAATGCAGTTATTTTTTACCCACAATTTGGATTAAAACCCAACCTCACTGGATTAAAACACCCCATACTGGATCAGTCCATATTCGACCCCAGTGCTGGGTTTCCAAACTGACCCAAATCTGTTCTCTTAAACCCAGTGTAGAATCTCCAAACTGTGATGGATATCTTAATGGCAGCGTGGTAAAATATCTTCAGAAATGGATCAACATGTTATTGAGCTGCAAAGACGTATTTTGTGTTGAAAAGTAAGAGTTTTTATCTTGTATTGCAACATCAAACAAACGTCTCTAAAACCCCTCTTCGGACTGACCTGGTGTGAATAGAAGAGTAGGTATGAAATTCATTCTTTGAGACAAGCGAACTGTAGGGTCAAGTACGTAAGAGAATAATATAAACACACAATGGCTGAAAGGCTGTAAAAAAATACATATATATGAAAGAAAATGTGCTTGATACACAAGGTTTTTTTTTTTCCTGAGAGATCATGGCATAAATCAGACCGCTCTTGCTCGTCTTTCACATGGTGGCAAAGTGGAATAAAACATCTACAGACAGTGGATAGCAAGTGTGTTAGCATAACCGTCCTGATATTCATTCTATTAGGCATATGATAACTTGATAAGAAAGTGAGCCATAGCAAGAAGACAATGTAGAACCTCCAAATCAAATAACACAGCAGTACTAAGAGCTATGCTTTCTGGAAGTTTCCATATTTATCCGGAAAGGCTGAGTCACACGGACAGGTGTTTATCTTACACGGACACTCGGAATTGTGCACGCACTCAGAATTTATTTTAAAGTTGTATTTAACTTTCTTGTGCAGCTCACGTTGCCTTGTACATACGTAAGTGATCAGATGTGCTACATTTCTGACATCACCCTCCTTGAAAGATTTTCAGGGATTCTCTCGGACAACTTTTGGTCTCCATCACAAGAACATTATAAAGCACTGGCGCTCAGTGTAATCCGTAAAGAGCCCTTTATAATATGTAGTTTGGGAAAGGCAGTGCTCTCTCAACCCCTCTCCATAGACCGAGTCCTCACACCGTGGGGATTATTGCGCAGATAAACTGAAGGCCTTGTCTTGTGTGGGAGAAGACGCCCTTCAGCCTTCGTGTTCTCTTCTCCAATAGAATCCCAAACAGTAGCATGGTATAGACCCATGCTTCATTCTGAGACCACTGGTCCACACTCACACACTCTCACACACACACACACACACACCAACAGTAGCTATCAGGTACCTAGCGGGCCTCACAGAACAGAAGTGCCAGCAGCCGTATGTGACGCAGGATCCATCAGGAGCGTGGCAGCAGACGATCTGTCATTTTGATGTGCCTGAGCCACGAGCTGCTGCGATTCTTTCCCTCTAGGTTCACTCTGCTCCACTCTAATAGCTCTAGTTATTAATACTGCTGAGAGACAGTTTTGCCTTCCTAAAGTAACACCGGCAAAATGCATCTAAACAACGGCACAGTGAGATGCATTAATGACGTATAATAAAGCCATACTTCATCAGATGACACTACAGGCAAAATCTGCACAAAGCTGACCAACGTGGTGATTACCAGACTCCAGCAGGATGGATGCTATTAAGCATGAAAATAACTAAAAGACTGCAAACATTTGTTTAATGAAATGTTTAAGCACTTTAGTTTCAGGCTGTCAAGAGAGGTTTCAGGGTTTTATGGGGGTTTTACACGGACATTCACATTCAGCATCGCAAAACTGCTCTTTACCAACTGCTTCTTATTTTAGGGCTAATTTAGAATTTCTTATAAATGTGAAAAGCACACTGTGGGCCTTGATTAAAAAAAAAAAAGCATTGTTATATTATATTTCATTATAATGTATTATATTATATTAGATGCAATGTAAGGGATTGATACCCTGTCCAGGGTGGACCCCACCTTGTGCCCGATGCTCCCTGGGATAGACTCCAGGTTCCCTGTGTAAGGATAAAGAGGTATAGAGGATGGATGGATGGATATTATATTATATTATACAAGTTGTTGTTGGAGTAGTGTATTGTAATAGTAGTCAAAATATTTTTTTTCTATTATTTATGATAATAATAATAATAATAATTATTATTATTATTATTTACTGCTGAAATGTGTCCAAACAAACCTCCAAAAATTCTAAACAAGCACATTACAACTTCAAATGTGGATTTGTGGAAAATATTGATTGAACTGTAAATCTCTTTCAATAGAAGATGTAAAACTGATTTAGTGTGGTTTCTGATCTAGTTTGGTTTAGGGACAAAATTCCATTTATTGAGATCAGGAAATTTCCAGCACTACCCAGCCTTAATAAATGTAAAAAATAAATAAATAAATAAAAAATGAAGAGTGTTTATCAAAGTTCTGCGCACATCAGTGATACACACGGTGTCAGGCGGCTCAACTGGACACAGCAAGACACTGCTTAAAAATGGAGAGCGCTGTTATTACTCATGCCTTTATCTTCTCCAATGTATCGATTTAGCCTGGCTACTGTCATTTACTCCAAATTATGAACACACACACACACACACACAAACACACACACACACACACACACACATATTAACAATTAGCAAATAGACACTCTGACACCTGCATAGTGATAACAATGAAAATACCTGTATAATAAAAATTAATCTGTGGCTCAGAAGCGAGAGTGTGTTAAAGACCTACAACTTGTGTTCATGTCTCATTACTGGCCTTGTGTTCTTTAATTAATTGTAAATATGCTCATCTGTGTGGCTGTCAGCCCGTGATTAAATATCAGCCAATCTGACAGTTTGACTGTTAACCCTAATCAGATCACACTATCCGGGGTCAATACATGTATATCTACATTTAGCAGTGTCTAAGAAGTGACTGTCAGCTAATTTAACAGACAGCTTTATAGGTAATACACTACTGCCTATTTCATGCCCAGTACACAGTATGGCACATTAACATTTAACGCATAGAGATAAAGTCTGTTAATGAAAACCCAGCAAGACTTAATCTGTCAACTTACTCTACAACTTATGGTTTCATTTCCCAGGCAATGCATCTTTGCATCCACCAATAGCGTCACCTTAATGCACAATGTCAATAGTATTTATACCTGGATGAATACTGTTTAGCATAAAACCGCATCATCAATTTGTTTGCCAGACTCTGAGTTTCCTCTTTCTTCTTCATGCCCAAGCAGAACACTCCTACGCTCCAAGATGATGAATGTAATGTGCGTAGGGCTGAATCTGTCTGTGATTTGTTCGAGAAGCATGATAATAATAATAATAATAATAATAATAATAATAAGTAGAAGAAAAATAACGATAATGATCATTAGAAACCTTATTTATAGAGCACTTTTCATACACGTGTTGCTGCAAGTGCTGTACAATCCATCCATCCAGCTGTTTACCATACCGCTTATCCTACACAGGGTCAAAGGGAGCCTGGAACCTATCCCAGGGAACTCAGGGCACAATGTAGGGGGCACCGTGGACGGGGTGCCAACCAACGCAGGGCACAATTCAAACACGTGTTCTACGGACAATTTAGAAATGGCAATCAGCTGACAGTGCATGTCTTTGGACTCTGGGAGGAAAACAGAGTACCCGGAGGAATCCCCTGAAGCACAGGGAGAACACGCAAACTCTGCACACACAGGCTGGAGGCGGGACTCGAACCTCAAACCCCAAATCCAATGCATAAAATCATGCAAATGCAATTACAGATAATATTTCACACCATCACAATGGGGGGAAAAATGTGATCTCAGTGACTTTGAGTGTGAAGCTGCTGATCTCCTGGGATTTTCACACAGAACGGTTTCTACAGGTGACACAGAATGGTGCAAAAAAACAAACAAACAAACAAACAAACCAGAACATCCAGAGTGCAGCAGTTCTGTCAGTGGAAACACCGTGTTGAATGACCAGACTGGTTCAGGCTGACAGGAAGACTAATACAAATAAGCGATCTTTACAACTGTAAACTGAAGGGAAAAGCTTTTCAGAACGTACTCCACATCAAACACTGAGATGGACGGGCTTCAAGAGCGAAAGTACACACTGGGGTCAACGTCTAAAGGAATCTGGAGCTAAAGAGGGCACAACACTGGACACCAAATCCGGACAGCTGAAGATTGGAAAAAGACTAGGCGACATACTTTCATGAACATTAACCAAAGCTCTTGACCTGCATCTGCATGGGTTTATGCATTGCACTGTTGCCACATGATTGGCTGACAATAGCATGAATAAGTAGCTGTACAAGTGTTCCTATTAAATCTGGTGGTGAATGCGTACATATTATTATTATTATCATTATTATTATTATTATTATTATTATTAGTAGTAGTAGTAGTAGTGTAGAAAAATAAAACTGACCTGCAAACTCAGTGGAGCTCAATGCCATTATATTATATTGTCATTGGATATAACGCATCATCAGTCCGTACAGGATTTTGCAGAGTTTGTTTTTCATGCTTAATTCTGTTTTAAATTTGCAATGCAACTTGTGTTTTTGTGCTTCTTTTTCCCCGCGGAAAACTACTCGAATTGGCAAAATCGCACTCGCACGAATTGGACTTTAACAGTGATATTCGTTGGTAAATGAAAGCTTTTAGCTGTACTCATGTTCCACGCACGTGAATCGATCGGGTCTTTGGCAAAATGCGCACTGTTATGACATCACATGACGTGTCTGGGCCCAAATCTCTGGAGAATCTGCTGTAACTTTGAAAAATGACAAGCTCCTCCGAATATTACACATAATATCCTATACAATATCCTCCAAACTACTAAAAATAGTCATGACCTCTAGATAAATGGCAGATAAATCTAGATAAATCGACAGAATCTCAACATATTGCTGGTGTCCATACGTGACAGGACTGGTGCTGGTATTAACGCAAATATGAGGGAAGTAATCACATAACTATTTCCTCGTCTGTGGAGCTTATATTCTATTTGACACCATATACACATTTGTTTTTATAATCAGGGACGACGCTTTTTTATTTTTATTTTATAAATATGACAACGCAGACACATTTCTCAGCTCCGCATTGCTGACCGATGACAAAACACAAGTTATGGCCCGGACACAGAAACGATCATAAAATAAACAGCTTGCACTGTGGACATAAGCCATAACAATTTCACACATAATCTTCACATGCAAGTCTTTTCCTTGTAAACCTCAGCCGAACGATTGAGACCGGACAACAAATTGGAAACTGCAGGAAACTTCACACCAGCAGTTTGTCGTTCCAGTTCAAGAAGAAAAAAGGCTTTAGTGAAAGACTAAACGTGTTTCGGTCTGTCGCTGCGATACAGCCAAGCCTCCGTTTTGGAGTGAATTACTTTTATGTTTGAGAACGGGATGCAAAACTATAAGGGTGAATGCTATCGGCACAGCTGGGAGATTTCATGATGATGTTCATTGTGTCTTGTTATTTTCACTTTGCTATTTGTGTAACCTGGTTTCTCATTCTGTAATTGAACACATTCTCATTAGCAGAGAACGGCGCATTCTTTCACGAGCCGCTATGCGAACGGGAAGATTTATAGATTAAACATTACTGTGTATTTTAATTCCTGTGCACAATATTGCATATCAACATTTAACTTATGCCAATGAGTTTGGCAAAAAGACTGTCTGCTACAGTGCGCAGGGAAATGGAGGCCTTTCCAGGTTGACTCCACTTAAACACACAAATCGATTTATACTTGCAGTGGGTATGGAGCTGGAAATGATATGATTCCAGGGTGTCTCGCTGGCCTGAATATCAGCAGCTTGGTAATGAGCGGTAGAAAAGCATAGCCGATCTTCATGACACTTTCATGTTGAGCTTCGACTTCCAAGGCAGGTCTCTGTGTGTGTGTGTGTGTGTGTGTGTGTGTTGGTGAGCTCACACTGTTTCCTCTTTACCGATATCACGGTAAGCCACACAGGACCCAGAAGGCAATTTGACTGGGTATAATAAACGTCCCTTAAGTGCATATTCAAATCTTGGTTGTCAAAATATTTGTCATATTAAAGAAAAAACAAAACAAATCCCAATAGTCTCTAGGAACTGATCTGGCATCCATTTTCTCTGACCCTTATTCACAGGTTCATCATTCAACTGTGTCAACAAAAAATAAGAGGCTCTGCCACCAACAAGAGTCGAGGCTGCTCATTTTCTCTTCTGTTTTTATGTTGTTTTTTTTTAACATCTGGGTCCACATGTTACAGGAAGCAAGCAATCTGAACTTAAGGCTCTTCTTTTACCCAGAGTCTAATCCCTTCTGCCATCAAATTTCCCCTGTCGCTCCCCTAATCACTCCGTCTCCCTACTGAAAACTGGTCATTAAAGCGTTGACCTAGATGGCCTGAGAAACAGAAGCAGAGGAGCAAGAAAAGAAAAGACTAAAAGTAATGGGGGAAGCAAGAGAAATAAAAGGGCAAGCATGAGACAGAAATGTGAGAGAGAGAGAGAGAGAGAGAGAGATGTGTGCAGTAGGTGACAAGCCGTGGACAATCCAGGAATGCATAGTGAATAAGAGAGAACTCACTGTTTTCCCGACTGCATCTCTGAGTGGACCTGTCTGGTGACGCGGTGTGTTATCTTGAGAAGCGAGTGATTAATGGATGTGGTGCAGGGTTCGGGTACGGCCCAGACGGCCAGCGCATGATCAATCTTAATGAGCTCTCTCACTAGCTGTGTACTATATTAACTGCGAGGGCTGGAACGTATGGGCTCGCAGTGGGATTCTCCTTTCTAAAGCATGATAATGAGCACAGACTTCATCTCCTCTCCCACACCGAGCTTCACTCCAGCTCAGAATAATGTCTCAATGGAGGCACGCCGAATAATAATGCACAAGGGGCTGCCAGTGCTGTGGCAGCAGCAGAATCTCTGCGGTGTGACACAGCCTAGGTTGATGGTGTGTCTTTCTTCATAAGTGAGATGTGCAATCCACAATAATTACCTGATTGCTCTGTGAATGTTTACATTAAAGGCAGTTTCCTGATTTTCTTTCTTTCTCTCTGACGGGTGTACTCTTTCTATTAAATGTGGCCTGCTAGTAAAACAAGACATTTATGAACAATATAGTCTAATTAAGTTTAATACTGCACTTTGCGTACCAAAAATTATTTTTCCTTACTTTTTTTCTCTCTTAAACCATGTTATCCAACAAAACCAAGTGTGAAAAAAACCCAGAAGAATCCTTATCCTTTGGGATAACTGCCATTATAGGCTCTATGTGGCGCAGGTGGTAGAGCGGGTTCTCCACTAATCGTAGGGTTGGAGGTTTGATTCCCAGCACAGGTGACTACACATGCTGAAGTGTCCTTGGGCAAGACACTGAACCCCAAGTTGCTCCCAATGGCAAGTTAGCACCTTGCATGGCAGCTCTGCTACCATTGGTGTGTGTGTGTGAATGGGTGAATGAGACACAGTGTAAAGCACTTTGGATAAAAGAGCTATATAAGTGCGCCATTTACCAAAACAACAGAAGCTGGTGAGCACACACTCCGCCATGGCTGCAATGAGATTAGAGCTGGAAATCAGCTTTAAGTACAGTGTATTTTGAAATGCATCTTTAACTCATTTGGAGAAACATCTTTCTCAGTAAAATGGCAAAGACATGTCAGTAACACTTTCTATGCAGCCCAAATTCATAAATCATTATATCTGTGCTTAGAATTATATATATATATATATATATATATATATATAGAGAGAGAGAGAGAGAGTATAATTTCTGTAAGTATTTTATAAACGCTAATAAAAGCTGTAATAATGCGCTATATGTAATTCCTGAATAACTCAATCATGTTCTAATGAAAGTGTGATTATTCATTATAATACCATGTAGTGTACTTTACAACCTTATTGTGTTTTCATAAAATCTAAAAATAATATTACCGTTGCTGTATAATGATGAATGATTGGTTAAAAACCTTGTACAGTACACCACATGGCATTATAATGATAAGCGATGCGTTCGTTACAGCATGATCATAAGTCACAAAGGAATTACTGGCGATATTACAGATTCTATTTTTTTAAACGCTTACGTTATCAACTTACAATAAATGATGAGCACGGTTATAATGATTTATAAATTGCGGCTTCGTAAGAAAGTGTTACCGAGCGGTCTTCAGTACTTCCTCTCAATTTCGTCAGCACACAGGACTATAAAACACTCCCAAAAGCAGCCACTTGACAGAAATGCATTATATTTTTAAACAGGCATTGAGTGGGCTGTAGAGTTCATGATTAATCTGCTTTAATGTGGTGATCACATGCATAAGTCAAAGCTTTCCTCAAGATCCAGGCAAGCCTGTGAGCTAATCACAAAATGGAGGCATCCGCTTCAACATCATAGCCTCGTCTAATTCAGTAGCCGGTCATATACCTAGTACTTTTCGGGGACGCTTCTTCACAATGCTGTATACAGTAATCCAAATATTTGGAATTCAAATGCTGGGAATGTGAATTTGAATCAATGTTATCAACTGTGTCTTACGGGATGTTTTGAGTCTGTTCAAGTTTTTCAGGATTTGAATGACAATGTGGCAGAAACTGCTGTCCTTAAAGCAATTTCAGAAAAAAATAAAATAAAATTCTGAAAAAGTATCCAGAGAGAAAGTATCCAGCTTCCATGAATAGCGATAAATCATGTACCTATTCAGTTCGAGTGTATGCCTACCGTTCTGCTTTTGTGTCACCGGGTTAGAGGCGCAGGCGGCAACCCATTCAAAGCACCACACGGGCGTAGGGCATGCTGGCACGGAACAAAATATTTACCAATTTCACATCATTCCAGTTGAAAAACTTTAATTTATATGTAAATGTACATTTATGTGTAAATCACTACTCATCGCTAATCTCTGATGATAGCATTTCATCCCGTACCCACTAATGATAACTATACTGCTAGCAGAAATACAATTTCAACCATGATCCTCATCTCGTCCAGCTTTGGATTAAAATTTGCATTAGCTCTTCGAACGTGAAGTTTTTCGCGAAACATAAAGTTCATGCCTGTACGTTCGTATGTTTGAGGGGGGAGGTGTGGACGGTTGTGTGGAAGTGTAGGTGACAACATTAGGAGCTCTAACCCTCAGTCTGAGAGCAACACTCATGAGGTGGCCTCTCGATCACACTCCTAACGGCCTGTCCAAACTGATTAGTGTTCTAATTGAGCTGTCTAGACCCGCGTTTCCAAACCTTTTTTCACTCACGGCGCCCTTTGAAAATTTTCAAAACTTTGTGGCACCCTACACAAACACAAACGTCGCCACTCAGTGGCTTGCTCAGTTGGGATCAATTCTATTTATGTTTCTCTCTGTTTATTCTGTTTCTATTTCTG
>JAOUWY010000052.1:1083002-1096229 GCA_025728095.1 Prietella phreatophila | reverse complement strand
GCATGTGGAGTCACCTGGGCCGGGAATCGAACCGCCAACCCTACGATTAGTGGACAACCCGCTCTACCACCTGCGCCTCATATTAGGCAGGTGGTTTTAATGTTATGGCAGATCAATGTGTGTCTCTGACAAAAGGTCAGATTTTCCTCATTCCAAATCTCTTCGGTCGACACATATGTTCATTCTGATGCGTTTAATCTGAAATCGATCATTTCTCAAACTTGTGGAGTCGATATCAGCTTGCATGCACACTGTTATTAAAGCAAAAAAGGGGACAAACCAAATACTAAGAAACTCTGAAATTTATCGAAATATTATTAAAGATTCACCTTTTCACTCACGGCGTTCGAATAATATCATTTGTAATGAAAATTACTGTATTACAGTAAATTGGAAAATAATGCAAAATACAGTAGAAGCCTTCTCAGCCTTCTGGACCTACCCGAAATCAGGGTGTGCATAACAGTGCAGAGAGCAAACCTCAAGATCCTGAAGCTTCTGGCCAGTAATGTGTACAAAAGATATCAGTTGCTCTGGGTGAAGTATCTAAGGCTGAGATTTATCCTCACCAGATTAGCTAAAGCTCATTTGCACTCAAGTTGCACTCCATTCACAGCAAACCAGATTCCACCACCATATACGTCGATCCAGCAGAGCTTTCCACTCAAACTAATAGGATGCAGCATACACAGCGAGTCGTACTGCATCTTAAATCCACCAAATGGTCAGACGATGGGTCATTACACTAAACAACGGTACAGTCCTCCACAGTTATATGCTCTAAACCCTAGAGCCCCGCTTGTGGCCCCCACTCGAGTCCTGTCACATATGAAACAATGGAATCAAACCTATTCATATATACATCCATACATTCATGCACATGAAAAGAGACAGCTGCTCCAGGATGGTCCGAATACTGAGACAGGTGCAGCTACAGAAAACAGCCACAGACAGCGCAGGAGGTCCTGCATTGAGAGATCTGATGATAAATGGGAGAAAGAGGAGGCAGTGTACTGTTGTTGCAGTGTGGGCACTCACTAGCACCTACACTGCAAATCTATCAGCTATTTCTAAAAGCTTCTCGAATCAAAAGAACACAAGCATCTCAACCGAACAGCGATAGACTCCATAGAAACTCTGTCTTAAAAAATTTCCACCTTCCACTTTCGGCTGTCCAGACAACAGACGCTGACAAAAGAATAACAACCAACAGAGATAGTCCTGATGGCACAGCAGCGCCAGTTCAATCCAAATCCTTTATGGGAAGCAGTGCCTCGATTTATGGGACTAACTGACATTCAAACAGACTACATAAGCATGGAACTCACAGAGGCCTTGCCTCTTTCTGCAAGCCAAGGCTGCTTTCATACCCAAATAAAGTAAACGGCCTCACTTAAACTCTTTATCTACTATCAACGCTCTAAGGCTATACAGATGAACAGCTTCGCCAATAACTTAAATGTACAATACACAAATATCAACCTCCATAAGATAGCCTGCTACTGTCCTCCCACATTAGCTTTGGCCTGTCTACCATCATAAACTATTCTGAAGCATACTTTTTTTTTCCTCCTTTTTTTATCGAATCAAACTCCAAACCACCATTATCCTCATAATAAAATATTTCCTTACAACCCTTATAAAACGAAATACACACAATTATGATGTTGTAATGAGTTATAACACAATTGCCTGGTTTCTCTCAAATGTCCTCTCTAAAGGTAAGAGGCGGGTGGTTGAAGTTGAAGAAACATGCATGTACCTTGGTAGCCTGAATACAGAGATACTTTGGGCCAGCAACAACTATTCTGCGTCTGAAATCTGTCGAAATTCCATGTTGATTAGACCATGGNNNTATATGTATGTAAATAATTTAGTTTTGGGGGGGTTTCAAATCCTACACATAGTCTGTAATATGCTGGTATGGCAATCTCAGTGTCAAGGCAAAAGCTGCTTTGTCCAAAATAATGAAGGTCAGCATTAAAATCCTAAGTGCCCAACAAAGGAATCTTACTTCCAACAGGAAGTGCGGAAAGCTAAATCTATCCTATCAGTCAGTACCCATCCCCTACCTTCTGGCTCCCGGTTTAGGCTTCCCCCTGTAAAGTGAAATAGATATACATATTTATTTATTCCTAAAGCAGTTTCCCTTCTTAATTCAGGCAAAGGGATGGTTAAGGTTTAGGTTAGTCGTGATGCTTTTTTTTCTTGTCAATGATGATTTTTTAATTAATATTATTAAAAAATAAATACATTTGTCTTGTATGTATGTTTGTATGTCTTGCCGTAAAACCAAATTGTCCTTTGGGGACAAATAAAGTGGAAGGAAGTGACGTGAAGTAAAAGCAGAGTTACAAATCTTTCGTCCTAAAGAAAACTTCACGCCAAACGCTTGGCTTAAAAGCCCTGCCAGCCCCTGCCACATTGTATACGGTTAATTATCTGTTAATATGAAGAGCAGATGCATAACAATGGTGCTGTTTACTGCCTGGTGGCAGACTGAAAATAAAGTTGAAGTAATGAAACATTAATGTTTCAGGCTTCGAGCCAGAATTAAACAGAGGAGAAACACAAACAATGGCTTTTGGTTTTTAACAGCAAACTGAAGCTGTAGATATTTTTTCTCCATAAAATACGCAAAGTCTACCACTGATCACGTCCAGTTAACTTAACAGCATCTATAAAACATTCGAAGCCAATAATATACACTGACTGCCAATTCTGAGCAGGAAAAGTATTAGTGCAGCAGTTTCTGAAGAAATGAAGGGATCGATCGGGAGTCACGGATTGGAAAAACAAACAAACAGGAAACTGTTTGAATCTGTAAAACACAAAGACAGCATGATAGTGTCATTTGTTGACAGTTAAACTTCTGGTTTCAGACTTTGCTTGACAGCACATGACATGCCTTATTAATATTTATATATTGCGCTGAAATTAGAGCATGCTGATTAAATCACATTTCAGATGCAGAAGAAAAAAATTTCATTCTAATAAGCACGCAGGGTGAGGGCTACAATACCCCCTCCTCAATTCACCCATTCATGCATAGTAGACTGTAATTAAGCCAGACTCTTTGTTATTTCTTAGACAAAACAGGCCACATCATTAATCTGACAGACACAACTGCATCACTGGAGAGTTCTCGTGGACATATCTGGGCACATGACCGCACCGAAAGCAGTAGCAATCTCACTCACAGGTTATACAAATTAAACGATAAATAAATATGCAGGAAGAGAAAACTAAGGAAGATGAATGTTCCTAGAGAAGAGATGCAAGTGTGGGGAGACAATGACTATTGTAAAAAGCGCTATACAAGTAAAATTGAAATTGAAATGTCATGACTGAGTGAGAGGGGGCGAGTGATTACTGTATGTAGTTCGGTAGGTGTCTGAGAGTTTATGAAACTACATTTTCTGAGATTTTAACATAGGTGCACATCATAAAAGACAATCTTAGCATCCGTTAATTTTAACTGCAGCAGAAAACTGGTTCGTTTTGAACTTTTTTCCGCTATTTTCGTCTTCCGGGATTAAAATCTCGTCCTGTCACTATAGTACTATAGTACATCGATGACGCGTCAGTGTATCATAATTCTTCATGAGCCTGCGTGTTCTTGTCCTATGAGAAGGTGCTGTCTCTTAATTATTCATGACAGCACACGTGGTGCTTTCCTACAGATGTAGTAGATGAGAGAGACGTTCAAATGGGTCGGAGGTGTTTGTTTCACTAGTGTAAGAGTTCGAGTGTGTTTTTTCGAGAGAGCTGATATTCGTGAAAAGCTTGAGCCTATTAGCTAACTACTATTCAGACATTTCTCTCCTGTTTTCCTCCATAGTCATGCCAGGGGCTAATTGTTGAAATAGACAGAACAAAGGACCTGCAATGCTATCTATTGTGTCTCCATTTAGCCCTGGCAATTCAGGAGCAGAGAAGTCCTCTGCCTCATCTGCAAACGTTTTGTCACGATCCATCTTAATTTTTTGGTGTTCTGAAGGCTCGACCCCCTCATCCTCCCCTGGCTTTCCCTGCCACGCCCATCCCCCTCCCTTCTTCGCACAGCCATCCACGCCCATTTATGGTGCATTTTCAAAAACACTGAGAGGTAGACTTGAGCTGAAAGAGGGAGGTTTCATGACAGAAGAAAGAGAAGAGAGAGAGAGATTAAAGCCAAGCTGCATTTTGCCCCCTAATCAAACGAGTCCATTATCTTTGCGGAGGAACATTTGTGTTCAGATGAGTAGCGGCTTTGATGCTCAGCAACAAAAGACGACAGTGACGGGTACTTGAGCTCAGGACAGGTACAGACAGCCTGGCATAAAGAGTACTTTTTATGCAAGCTCGGGTCCTGGCACACCACTCAGTATCTCCATTATAATCAGCATTTCTCTGGGAATCAAGGCTTACACTGACCTGTGTCATGGTTAAATGTACCGGTCTTGAAAATAAACTTTGGCATGAATCAAAGCCTGAGAAGCTTGTAGGCACGCTCTCCTCATCCTCTTATGATGCCAATCTTCAAGTATCTGACATGTTCAGTCAGTAAAACATGCTTCAGTAGTGTTTTTTGTCACGTGTCATGATTAAATGAGGCTCATCCTGTAGTATTTTTTGTTCTAAACATAACGATCTCTGAGGCCTGGGAAAAGAGCTGGCATAGCGGTGCAAGAGATATCACAGTTCAAGAGTTTATTCTGAGCTGATGAAGTTCAAAATATGCACTGACAGATACACAAGGAAAGTAGCATATGTTACACTGTTGCATAAGATGATTTTATCAGTGGCTTGTTTATTATATTCCCATGTCCTCTAGACCAAGCCTACCCCCATTCCAGACTAAACTCAACAGCTGCCTCTCCCAGAGCTTATACTCTAACATTGAACAATATATTGTGATAGTTAAAAGTAACATTATACAATTAGCATTATTAAAAACACTGTTTCTATAAACAGTTCTTTCACAGAGGTCCTAAAATGGCCCAGTATGATTAGGGATATTGGCATAGATAATTAGTCCATGAGAATCAGCAACCTAATTCACTGACACAGAACAAAATACATTTACTGTATACATACAGAGCTAATGTTGATGACAAGAGACCACCTCTCATGTCATGGAGTGATATAAAATGCCCACAGGCATCAAGTTTAAAAGTCGCCCAATTCTGTGAGAAAACGGGTACACTGCTTTTGGAGGAGTTATTCAGTTTTAGATCTAGACAAACCCCCAAAGAACTTACCTTTAAGCCCTATGGAAAAAGCTGACCTATAAAACACAGCTCATTGGAAAATATGCAATATGATGCGGCATAAAATCTTTACGACGTTTTACAAGATTTATTCCAGCATGATAATGTACAGAAATGAAAAGTACTAAAGATTCAAATATACTGTATATCTGATAGTACAACCCCAATTCCAAAAAAGTGGGGCGCTGTGTGAAATGTAAATGAAAACAGAATGTAGTGATTTGTAAATCTCATAAACCCATATGTTATTCACAGTAGAACATAGAAAACATGTCAAAATGTTTAAACTGAGGAAATGTACCGATTTAAGAAAAGGTCATTTTAAATTTCATGGTCACAACACGTCTCAAAAAGTTGGGACGGGGCAACAAAAGGCTGGAAAAGTAAGTGCTACTAAAAAGAAACAGCTGGAGGAACATTTTGCAGCTAATTAGGTTAACTGGCAACATTTCAGCAGCATGACGGGTATAAAAAGGGTATCTTAAAGAGGTAGAGTCTTTCAGAAGTAAAGATGGGATGGAATCTGGATGGAAGCATATGTTGCTCTAAAACCGGTAGATACCTTTCAGCATTAATGGTCCCTTTCCAGGTGTGCAAGCCACAGTGGACACCAAAGAGATACTTCTATTTTGGGGGAAAAAAACCTTATTTTTCTGGTAAAAATCTTTGCACCGTCAGTCAAATTCGGAATTTGGGATTTGGAAGCTCGCAATAGTTATATGGATAGTTCGTCACAGCACCATTCATTTTTATGTTTAAAAATACATATCACATGAAAACTACTATTTTGCAAAAATCAATAACGAACAGTGTTTCGTTCCTTTTCTGGTTGTTGAACCTACTTCATCAGACAAAACAAAACCTGCTCATCCCAGGAAGCCGGGCTACTGCTTACCCCGCCTCTATACGGCCTCATATTGTCGTATCTCCAATCTGTAAGACAACGTTTAAATGAACTGTCTGACAGATTTCTCCGGCTGGGTCACTGCACAAAAGAATAGAAACCAGTGATATGCAAAAAGGAAAGAAGATGAGAGAAGCTGTAGTTAAATGCCCAACCACCATTTGCCACCATATGTATCATATGTATGAATCAACGTAACACGTTCGCTTGTTCCCCCTAGCTTTTTGTTGATGTAATGAAGCGAGCGCAGCTGACGTAAAAAGCCACGCACGATGAACTGAAGCATGTTTCAGAGGCATTGCTGGAGTGGATGAGAGGCTCCACACATGGCCTCCAGCTGTGCACCTATTCCTCACTCTACACACACACACACACACACACACACACACGTGCACAGGTTCTCAGTGAAGAGAGAAAAATAAATGAAGTACAGTAAGTTAAGATGCATCAAGCCCAGATTGACAGAGCATGAACAAGCCAAAAATGACTTGCGAGAAAAGACGCTAAATTAAGCAAAGACAGATGGAGTGAAATGAGGCATGCAGAGCTACAAATACCCTGCACCTTCTCCACAAAAATGAAAAATGTATTTCTTTTATACACTGACCAGACTGGGGTTTAGTCTTTGACAAACGTTCATCTTAATAGAAGTAGAAAAAAGAGCGAGCCGCTGAGCAGACTGGTATGTGGCTCTTATGGAGGGGTAGTGTGTAACCCGCTAAATCATGCCCTAGCCTCAGCGACAGTCCACTTCAATCATTTGTCGAGAGACATCCTGTGCCAATGCATCAAAACCATGAGCAAGCCTTTCTCTTCGTAAAAGGGAGAAACAATCAAGCAGGGAGCAGAAATCCCATTTCAGAGGTCTACAGCCTCAGCACCGCCTCCTGTCCAACCTTTTATAGGCCATCGAGAGCAACCGCTGTCCCTTATGAAACACTTAAATGTGGGGATAGGACTCACTCGTTCGATGATTTGATAGGAGAGAAGGATTTATAGGTGATCCAAAAGATTCTTTATGTGAAGCCTTCAATCTGTTGTCCTCTCTCAGACGGTCACATTGACCGATCGACAGGAACGTGGCTAATTTAAAGTACAGATAAGGCTCGTGTGAAATTCTTCTTCACCTCTGGCTGCTGTTGTCTTCGCAAACAGAGTCATCATTACACTTTTTAACCTATTAACGGGAGCATATCTGTTAATAGTCTGAAAGCTAAGCCTTTGTCATGATACGACATGCTATCAGAACTACAAATCTGACAAGGCTATTCTGAGAGCCACTATCAGATCGGAGCACACTGGCACATCCAAGCCCTTCCATTAAAGGATTTCAGCCGACAACACATAGCGAAACACTACAGAACCACCCAGGGTTGAATTCTGGGTTCGGATTGGCTGACACACGTTCTGAGGTGTGCAATTATTTTCCAGTAAATGCACAGCTAGAGTAGTTCCAGTCAGGTCCTGACCGCATTACGGTTCCATATCACTTCGCCAGGATAACTGAAATAACGGAAAAGTTAGCCTACTGTCTACCACAGCACACACATTTAACAACAAACAACATGACAGAAAATTGAGATTTTTACAGAAATAAGTAAGGAAAAAACAAAAAAAAACAAAACAAAAAAAAAAGGAATCGTTGACGACGGGCCATTTATTTATTAGAAAAATAATATGCACACGAGGTGGCAATGCGGCCACGAGGTGAAGCGGAGGGTTGAGTCACTGATATGCAGTTATTATAGCGAGAGAGAGAGAGAGAGAGAGAGAGAGAGAGAGAGAGAGAGAGAGAGAAGCCGCTCAACAAGTATCAATATGTATTTATTTATTCGTTGCAATTTCTGCAGTAATAAAAAACAAAAAACCCTGTGAACAAGTAGGCCTGTCGATATTTATTTATTCTATTTTTATATTATCAGCATGAATCTCTCTCTCTCTCTCTCTCTCTCTCTCTCTCTCTCTCTCTCTCCCACTCCCTCTCCCTCTCCCTCCCTCCCTCCAATAACTGCACATGATTGGCTCAAACCTCTGCTACCAGCTCTAAAATGACGTTTTAGACTAGTCACAACGATGGCTTTAGATTGGATGCATAATAAATTAGTTTCACAGACAAGAGCATTTTAAAGACAAAATGACAAAAACCTGACAAATATTTTGAAATAAAACCTCTGAACAATGTACTGAAGTGTGGTAACTGTGGTCCGTTGTAACCTCAGGTGTCGCATTATTTTCTAATTATTTACTCTATACATAGGGGACTATGTTTGCCAGCACCATGTTGGTTGTGCCTTCGTCGGTGGATGTTTGGGGACGTCCACTTCTCAGTATGCAAATGAGAACGAAGTATAAAAAATTTCGGAAGACATTTTGCTAAAAAAGTGTTAATTTCCCCTATGTATGGAGACTCAAACAAAGAAAACCAACCTAAAGGGTTTTGTTCTGGACAGGATAACTGATGCCTCGGAGCCATTGTGTGTGTTCATAAATAAAAGATAAGGAGGATGCCCTGGCATTAGATATGGCCTGCACAGAATATGAAATCAATGCTAATAGAAGAAGCAGGGCTTGGATGCAGCGCTGACCTTTCAACCCCACCCTTTTCTTTCCATAAATACTGCACAGCAGGCACTGTGGATAATACTTCTCTTTTATGAAATCAGTGTACACATAAAAGTCAAATGCATCATATCCAGGACAGTTTAATAATACAAAGCTGCCAAAGTAGAAAAAAATAACGTAATTTTTTTAGATTTAACACAGAAATGTTTTATCGGTGTCTATATGTTCTACAGTATCACATATGTCCTTCTCTGATACTTATTTGCACATGCTTGGGGTTTCTCTATAGGCTTTAGGCTCTACGGCGCCTGGAGTTGGCCATGTTTGATAGCGGCCAATAAATTATCCAATTGTAAAAACAGTCAGGGGAGACGCTCATAAAACCCTGATTCCAAAAGCGCTCTCCTGAGGCTCCAGAGGTTTTAATGTGACACCCATGGAACATTTGCCTTACAGGATGCAAGGCATAGATGTTCACGACTTTAGAGAATGTACAGTATACCGTATTCATAAATAAGTATTATTTTCTTGCAGAACTGATTCAAACACATACTTTCAATATTTCATGCCACTTCAAATACTGTTTGTTTGGTGTATAAAAATAATTATTAACTGCACAATACAAAAAAAAGGGATTTGTATGTATAAATTGCTAAATAACTGTTCATATAAATTTTATATATAATACATATATATATAATACAAATATATATATATATATATACACACACACACACCACACACACACACACTATTCTCAACATCTTTAAATCTTTGAAGTAACTGATCATTTTAAACATTTTAAATGTTTGCTGCTACTTCAGTATGGAATCTCTAATTTAATTGTTTTATTATTATTAGCATGAATCAAGTACATTATGAATTATTGGCAGTGATCAATAGCTGGGAAAGGATTTCACTGAGTATTTACTTGCCTATGCATTTACTCTGATTTACAACTAAACTGTAAAAATCCTACCAGTTTTATGTTTTTAAATATAAGAACATACTGCGTTCTTAATCTATTCTCATATATGTCATTTATATGAGTGAGTAACTGATTTTAAACTCTCTCTCTGGTGTGTACCACTGAAAACAATGACCAGGCTGTTCAGTCAGGTTGATCAGTGTTACAAGACCATATCGAACATGTAATAACGTAATCAAAATAACACTTGTACTGGATCTAAAACTGAAACTGGGGCTTCAGACAGCTATAAACGTCCAGCCAAACATCATCTGTACAATGATTTCATCAGAGTTTGCACTGTGCGATTTTTATGATTATTACCTGTCATTCTGTACGAGATGATCCCAATGATAATTCTGTAACAGACTGTGCGATAACGTGTTTTTATGTCGGATTAAATGATAGTCACTATGTTCTGCCATACTGCGTGCTCTGTGACACAGCACAGGTTTGTAGTTCTTCAACTAGAAAGCATAAAAATAGTCTCACGTCGACATAGTAGTAAATAAACTCTATGAACAGAGCCTTTGCATGCTAATTACCTAGCTACACACCTGGAAGCTGCAAATCATCCTCTGTTTCTTTGCACATTGCCTCACGTTTTGTCCCGTCATGATATAAGTGATGAGACATTACAGAGACATTCTGTCTGCTGCCGCAATTCAACAAACTGCCCTTCTTTTAAAACCCATATGTCTTGTTTACATTTTGACATTGCCACTGCTGTGTGTGTAAAGCTGTCCCGTGAGTTTTATGTAATCATATGCCATCCTCATGTTGAGAGATCTTAGATGAGTCTCGTAGCAGTGGTCACACTCGGGGATTTTACCCTGCCAGAACATTGTGCGATTGTGCCGGCCGAGTGTTGTACCATGTAAAGCAGGCTTCATTCTTCTACTTGCACCTGTTCGTGAGCACTCCCTCAAATACTGGTCAAATGCTACAAAATATACCTATATATATATATATTTTTCCCATATACAGTATTCTTTCATATCTGTGTTTAATTCGTAACTACAGTCTGCTCCTGAAGTGTGTTACTGCGGACACATTTCCCAGTGCGAGCGTTTAATATGGTTAATTCATCCTATACTGTACTTGTGTAGTATTCAAAACAATGAACAGCTTCACAGCTTTTTATCACTTAACATCGACAGAATCCAGACAGAACTTATGAAAGGTCTCCATATAATGCTATTATCCTGCTAAATCAGTTAAAAAATATATTAAAGACGCACAAGTCTGGTTTCTCGAAAAGCACTGCACGGATAAAACCAAAATCATGTCTCGCTACCACATTATGTAACTCAGTTTGACAACCTTCAGCATATAATCAGGTTAAAAATAAGATATATGAGCTGAAGTTACTGAGTTGCGCTGGATTTTTTTTTATATATAGACGCCTGGGCTGCCAAGCAGTACTGTAGGCATTTGGCTCAAAAAGGCTGAGCCAAAGTAGTACCCTTTCTTTTTCATTTTCACCTCGTAAAATCTGAGATCCCTCTTCTTCTATAATTACCCCTTCACTTATTATTTTTTCTGCCATCCCACGCTGGTTCCCTATGCTCAAGTGCCTATGCTATGGTACACACAGTGCCTGTACTCTGACAAGGTTATGTTGTCTTAGAGGAATGTTCACTTCCCCTCTCGATTACACCCTCCAATCTGGCAACCCCAGAACCTCAACGGTCGTCTTCGGCTTTGCTCGTGTGCTTTATGGAGCATGACACGGCGTGCCGGATGACTAATCATGGAGAGACAGCAGTGCGTTTGGTACACCATGGCCTGCCCTCTCTGATTGCGTCCCAAGTGACACCTGTATGGGCTAGGTTTATTAGACTGATCACCGAGGACAATCACAGAACACACTTTGCTCCGTTCCTTTATACAAATCTTTATTGAGCCTGAAAGGTGTGACCAGGGTCCTGCTGGCATGCAACAATGCAGCTTTAAGACCGTATTACAATTCCAAACAGCCAGGAGAAGACATGAAGCAGGGAAGACACAGCACGACCCTCCAGGACAGTGATGGAGTCCTGAATGGGCTGAACATTACCAGATGGGTGGCAGTCAATAGAGCTATATTGCCTGCGTGGTGCTGTTTGCACTGAGCTCAATAACAGAGGTACAGGAAAGTAAAAGCGCTCACACTTAGTGGGACTGCACACAGGATTAAAGATGGCAAAGATAAAAGTAAAAAAGCTTACTTCCTTTAATTTGTAACGAAATAGTCAGCTGGAAACACATCAGATATCTGAATAATACATTTAAACACATATTACCATGGATAAAGTACTGACAGAAAATAACTGCATAAATAAATAGAATTCAATGAAATGTTGGAAAGTATGTTCAAACACCAACATCAAAACATCTCAAATGTCTATAAAGAATAAAGGATTTTGTACAGCACTGGCGGAAATAAATATATCTAAAGACATGCTCTGTATAGTCAAATCCATATGTGAAAACAAAAATATAGAATATCTATAACAGCACTTATGCATGGATTAATCACGTGTTATTTTATTTATTTTTCTTTGTGTTCTCCCATATGATTCATGAAAAAAGAAAGAAAAGGTACAAGGGCCACTTCATATTAGGTTCAGTTACAACTACTGACCATGTCTTCAGTTCATCTAAGCATTGTTTATACAGCGTTTGTGTGTTTATTTACATGGACCAAGGACACAACGAATGAACAGGATTTAATGTGCATGTACTGCGTCGGTAAACAGAACACAACACAATAAATACAGCAGGTGGGTGGACTTCGATAAGACACGCGCCATGATCCAGAGCAGAGCTGCACAATATGGACAAAAATGTGATGTGCCAAAAAATTTTTTTTTTTTAATGTACAAAAATATAATGACCATGTGATGTGCTGTGATAAATGAACCCTAACGTCTGATTGTATGCAATGCAAATAATGGAAATAAATGGGTTTTTGGTGGTTGTTGCTGCTGCTATTTTCAGATTTATGGAACAATAGATCAAAATAGATCAATTGCAAAATAAATAAAAATAACATTTAAATAATGTAATACCTCTTTACAGCTACAAACACTTAAAGAACAGCTGCTAGGAGAGAAAAAAAAACCCTACAAACACTAAACCAGTCAAGAAAAATCATAATTATCTTATATTATTTTTACAATTTAGTTTTAAGCCTGCAACTTGGCTTCCACCATCTTCATGGTTCTTTTAGGACAAATGACTTCCAAATCATTAAATATGCACAAGGGGTGTTGTAATTTGAAAATTTCTATGGTATGATAGCCTAGCCTAAAAATATTACACCTTCATGGTCATTAGAAACTGTTTAAAAACACACAAACCTGAGGGGGAAATTTTAATAAATATTTCGCATGAAATCTCTGGACAAAACATGTCTATAATTTACTGTTCTGCACATTCATCGACATCGAAAAGAGCACGTCCTGGAGCGTCTTTATACTAAAGAAAAGGTGCAAATCCTCTTTTCACACAAGATATAATGGAATCTTCATTAACATATCAATTCAGACAGGTCATTC
>JAOUWY010000052.1:993043-1005310 GCA_025728095.1 Prietella phreatophila | reverse complement strand
AAATAAACCTACCATTAAAATTATACACTGATCATTTCTTTGTCAGTGGGCAAACATACAAAATCAGCAGGGGATCATAAAGGGCTCTTCCCTTCTCAAAATCGGGTCTAATTGCATCCCTTTCTGATGGAGAAACACTCTACAGTAGTGTTTAAATAAACCCTTTAGAGTTTCTTCAAAAACTACTACTAAAGCCTGGATAGCTCAGTTGGTGAAACATCAGACTTTTAATCTGAGGGTCCAGGTTTCAAGTCCCTGTTTGGGCAAAGCTGCTATATGTTACTGAAACAATGTCCAGAATAATGCTCTTTTTAACAGCTAAACACAGTATATTCATAGTTTCTCCAATGATCAGTTAGATGTATTCAACACTATAACAAAAGCTTACGGGGAAAACTGCTATTTAATCTAATGTTCATCAATCCATCCAAAACTTTTAAAACGTATTTCTAATTAGATTCTTGTTTCCATGTTGTTTTTCTTGCATAATTGCTTAAAAATGTGAAAACTGGACAAAAGTTGGATTTATTGTAAAACTTCCGTAAAACCTCTTCGAGTCTTATTACCGTTTGTAGCAATAACAGACCGATAAAATATCAAACGAACAGCGGACGAGACGAGACGAGGTTAGTTTAGTGTCACTAGTCAACTAAGCGGTCACTTATATGTTTCTGTAAAGCTGCTTTGAGACAATGTCTATTGTTAAAAGCGCTGTACAAGTTAAAAATGAATTGAATTGTATGGGTTTAGCTGCTATAGAGCCATGTAGAGTGCGTTATCAGTCCTTATGCTCTGCTCATATCCTGTTCGTGTAATTTGGAACTCATACAGACATGTACACGCCTTGTTTTCCTGCTCAGCATCACTGGATGTTACTGTTTCAGTTTTAAAACCAGTGAATATATAACGAATATAAAAAATGATCTATGCCTGCATTTGGCGCCCCCTAGCGACTTCTTGAATGCTCCCTGCCTACTTTTCACTGAAAAGACTTGGCGACGCTGAACACATCGCGGTTTTATGTTGTTGTTTTGAAACTGGCTGGGTTCTGTCTTTTTTAATGGCCAGTTTTGGGGATGCCTTCAAAAACCTGACAACCGTGGATTATAAGAGTAACCTGGTTTTGACTACAGTTAAATAAACAGGGCATTTATTGCTAATGGTATCTGGCCTCAGACAGCTGGGCATTGTACTAAAGATTTTCTAATGTGCTACAACATGTACAGAATGCAAAAGTAGTGAGTAGAGGGGACCTGCACTGTACCGGTTTAGTACACCTACTTTCTTTACTCTCATTGAGCACTTCCGAAACATCTACAGCTAAAACTTACAGTAATTTCTCCTCCAAAAAGAACGTGGATGCTGATTGGCCAAGGCCGAGTATGTTGTGTTCCTCCTATGTCCATACAGGATGCTGATTGGCCAAGGCTGAGTATGTTGTCCTATGTCCATACAGGATGATGATTGGCCAAGGCCGAGTATGTTGTGTAACTCCTGTGTCCATACTGGATGATGATTGGCTGGCAGTTAAAACTTAAAGTTTAAGTTTACGTGCGATTTTGAGGAAAAAAAAAGGTTTTATTTTATTTTCTTTCTTCCTCCCCACCCCCCAAGTTTTACACCAAAACCTTTGCAGAAATATATATATTTTTAAAACACCACAAGAAAAGAAAGTATACTCATTTTCGACCAAAATGCCAGATAGAACCTTATAATACTAAAGAGACATTACTTCTAGCAATGATTTGCAACAAAAAGAAAAAGTAATCGTCATTCATTAAAAGTTGAAGATGTTGTGTATTAATTCCATAACATCCTGCATGGAACTGTGAACGCCCTCTAATGTAAACAAACAAACAAACTAATAAATAAATAAATAAATGAATGAATGAATGAATGAATGAATGAATGAATGGTTAACTTCTTTGTGGTGACTTTTGTACGATTATGTGCATTGTATTCAGGTCAAATTTGTTTCCCAACTTAACATTTTTCCATTTAAAACAGACTTTCTCAGTACTTATATGTATGTAAGATTTAAATTCAAGGGGATACATGATATAGTTGTGTAGAACAAACAAACAAATAAAAGTGATATTGGACTGGCTGATTATCATACAGTACCATCGCTTGGTCCATGGTATATCAGGAATTAACAGCAAGATGAAGTGAACAGCAGGTGGCAGTATTGAATGTGAGTGAGGCATTTCTACAAGGCTTCTCACTGCTGATTAAAGTGTGCAATAGACCAATCCGGGAAAGTACAAAATTATACAGTTTATGTTCACATTATTCATTAGATTTATTCCTGAGTTAAACACTGATGGAAACAGAGTCCTAAACCTGACAGAAGGTGTGTGTGTGTGCATGTGAAGTGAAAATTCAAGCTCTTCACATGTTACACTTAATTGCACTCCATATGTCTAACAATAATCTCTGGACAAATGGAAGGAATGGGAATATGATACAGGTGAGGAGTAATTGCATTCCTGTATTAATTGGGCATCTAATAAATTACATAAAGATGCAAGGCCTTAATATTGGTGGTTATAATCATAATAATTATTCTAAAACTGTACTCAGTATGTGTACTGATTAAATGCAAAAGAGTACGCTAACTATGAAATCCTGATTAGCTAATTATTCGGAGTAACAGCAAGCATGTATTGGTCAATTTAATCCATGACTACCATTATACTCGCTAGGTATAGTTAGATAACTAACTACTAACTATACAAAGTATTTAAAGTGTCATGATCACTTCAGAATCAATCATCCTTATATTTGTGTGTGTGTGTGTGTGTGTGTGTGTGTGTGTGGATTCACACTGATTATATAAAAGGCATAGTTATATCATAACAATATATATCAAGTTTGATGGATGTAGGACAGTTTAAGAAAAGTAAAAAAGTCACAAGTCTGTAGAACTGTAAATCTAGCTACAAGCTGTCTCCCTCACTTGGTATACACTCTTCTACTTCTTAATCCATTGGTGTATAAAAAAGCCACGTGACCCCCTCAGCCAACAAGGGCACATGTGACCCCAAATAGTGGTATGCACACAGGTACACTGTTGGGGAAGGGAGTTGAGGTGCTGGGCACTGAGGTGCTGTTTGATGTTGACTTTGGAGTTGTGATGTAATTACGACAAATAGTCTAAGAGTCTGAGACAGATTCAACAGGCATTTAAGACAAACATAAACCTTTCACCTAGAGAACAGTTCTATTGAAATGTACATAGGTTCAAGCAGTGATCATTCTTCTTTTTCTATAGAACCAACCACTGACCTATTTCATCAAAATATTCATCAAAATACTAAAACATACTGTACATACTCAAATAATCTTAAAGAAACCTTGGTTTTGATGCCATTAAGGTTTCATTATTTTAAATCTATCACAGGAAATGTTTCTTTTTCATCAAAATGTTTGCTTAATGACAAACAGTAAATGGTAAACCACAGTAGGTTTATAGGAGCATTCTCTCAGCTACAGCATTTTAGCAGGGCATTGTATTTATGTCCGTCAGTAATCGGTAACTGGAATGCCCAGCATCCCATTTTCAAAGACATCGGTCAGTCCTCACTTTGAACGATGAAGTTATTAATCACAGAAAGCTTGCAAGCACTAGCATGCTACCATATGCTAGCATATTTTAGCACAGGTGTCTAGATTTATCTTATAGAACGTTTTAATAGTTTTTCTTTTTCAACAATAAAATATGAACGAATTCCAGTGGGGCGCAGTGGACCCCAAATATGAAGAGGTAAAATGTGTTTGTCACCATTTCCCATTTAAAAAAAAAAAGCCAAAGTGGTTAACAGCTATAAAAAAAAAAGTGTATGCAGTGCGCAGTGTGCAGATCTGAGCATTATGGACTAATTCGTTTAAAAAAGCAAGAACCATCAGTAAGAACATAACATACCGTGGTTCTGGATGGTGTGTGGTAAAGCTAGGTAATTTACTCATTCACATATCAGATTGCACTCTACCACAGGGACCTGAACAATGGAACAAGTGGAGCATAAGCACCTGTACATTTATTAGAGGGGAAGCAAACATACAGTTTTGATCCCCGGCTTTATGTTTGAATACAAATCTGACTTTCACTGTACACTGCATGAGCATGAGTTTAACTAAATGAGTGTAACTTTAGCAACCTCTGCTAAAACAAAACAAAACATCTACTTGTGAAGGAGTGTGGAGAGGATGTCTCACCCTTTGGCGTGGGATTTAATTCTGCATGTTGTGTGAGCAAGACATAACCGTGGGAAGTGGAACAACTTAAAAGCATTATGAAAATGTGCAACCACCCAGCACAACCACAAAGTGCAGACCAATTACCTGCCTAACCCACTATGGGGCAGCACAGAGCAGAGCAGCTTCAACAGCCACAAAATTTAAATAATCTTCACTACAGAACCAAATGTCCAGGGTGTGGAGCTTGATCTGATCCTCTGACATCTCCTCTGATAAACCTAACAATAACATCTAATCCTAACTCCTAACCCTTAACCCTAACCCACACAATGCTGTACAAAATTAAACAACACAATAAACACCGACCTAAAAGACTCCACCCACTGGACTTTTTGTTCTGCAGCAAAACTTGTACGACCTAATGAGCAGTCACTAGTCATTTGCCTAGCACAAAAAATCATGTGGTCCTGCAAGCACCTAACAAACGCAACACAAAGCATTTGATAGCAAGTCAAATTTTTATTAAAGATTAAAGACTTTTTTTTTCAGGATGATGTCTGGGTAGATACAGTCTAGCTGTATCCCCGATTGGTTTAGGTGGACATCAAACAACCGACCGACATTAAAGTCATGATTTATATTGGGAAGGACCATTTTGTGAGGCACTCAAGTGTTTGGAAAGTCAAGACTCATATGTGTTGGAACATCTTAGTTCCAATATTTAGGAAGTAGATCAGCAAGCATCTAAAGAACTTTTGTGTTCAAAATAAATTCTGCTACTGCAGGGGGAAAACAGGCAGATTTGGTTGCACGTTTGTTGTCAATTGAGCTAATTTTAAGATACTTAACAACTGTTAAAAACTGTTACAACTTACCTATGAGAATAACAATGAACCTTTCAACTGGCCGTTACATTAGTAGTGATTCATATGTAGAAATCCATTGTCCTCTTTTTACTTTAAACCATTTAATAACACAACATGGGTCTGGAATTTATTTTGACCATTGTTATTCAAGATGAATCATTATTTCCATAGTGGCATAGAGTGTACTAAATACTATGTACAAGTAAAAGTACAATGCATGGCTTGCCATGGGTGAATTTCCATAGCCAGTAGGCATGGATCATGTCAGTTGCAAGTTGCTGCCCACTTGTTGTTGAAAAGCTGGTGGTGATGGTGACTGTTCTGTCAGATTGAATTATTTCAGGTCTTTTAACCAGTGAGCATGGGTGTTATGGTATAATTCTTTCTTTCATAGCTCTGTGGTTCCAGTAAAGTTGGTTTCAGTTTGTTTGACAAAAACACTCGCTCACAGTAGATATGTACTGGAAGCTCATCTTTTCAAATGCCTTAGGTTCTTGGGCAATCTCACATACGGAACATCCTAACACACATCTAGTGGTGAGAGATTGATGCCCCAGGCTTTTCCCACCTGCAGATCACATAAAACCATCCCAATGTGTATGCTTTAAAATCTTGATCTGTTGGAGTATCTTCAGGCATACCCAGCAGCAACCAGACCAATGAGATCTACTAGTGTTGGAACGAAAATCCTTCATATTACGATTTAAAGCAAAAGGCCTGTATTGAATGATTCTCTTGGAAAATACACCAAGTTTTGTGGTAACATGCTGCTGGGTCCTTTATCAACTCTTGTACCCCTGCACATTCATGAACTTATCCAGTCAACCACTCACATGGCAACAGTGGAATGCATAAAATAATGCAGATACAGGTCAAGAGTTTCAGTTCATGTTCACATCAAACATCAGAATGGGAAAACTGATGTTAGTGACTTTGGCATGGTTGTTGGTGCTGGTGTTGGTATGGCCAGACAGGAAGGCTATAGTAACTCAAAAATACTGCTCTTTACATCTATGGTGAGCAGAAAAACATCTCAGAAAGCACACCACATCAAACCTTAAGGCAAACGAAACATAACAGCAGATGATCATACTGTATCCCACTCCTGTTAGCCAAGTGCAGGAATCTGATTCTACAGGGGGCACGGGAAAATCAAAACTGGACAGTCAGGTGACATTTTCCCCGATGGTAAATGGTAAAATAATATACGTTTCAGTGTGCAGGTCACATTTTATTTACTGAATAAATTTGGACAAAACACCAAAATCAGTTACATTACAATCAGAGCATCTGAGGCAGATATCCCACCATGCATGCCCCCCACCCCTTCAAAAGAAAAAACAAAAAGTCCTTCACTCAGCACCAACTAATGTGGCCAATTCATTCTACCTGATAAAAAAAAAAAATACTTATAAACCTAATGCTTTTACAGAGGCAACTTAAAACTCCTAGCAGTTAAAAAATAGAATTTGCAAGGATTTACTTTCTGAATCTAAACTGAAAAACAACTTCCCCAGCCCTCCTGCTAGGCTATAGCATTCAAAAGGGTACATGCCATTAACTAGAGATCACAATTTGAAGTAACATTGATATACCACAAAGCATGTCCACATGTACCTATTTAGAAGATGATCATTTCACAGAACCTAGGCAGGCAGTAGAAAAGTTAACACGAGGTACTGGAGACAGTGTAGTCGCAGTAACATTATTTAACAAGGTGTTAAAAGCGAAATACTAAGTAAAAAGAGAAGGGATGTAATCGGCATTGGTGGTGTGGGGCACAAATACTGGCACTTAAGTTAGATGGTTTATTCTAAACCTTGGGACAGTCTTTAATGCCAACATCAAAACTGTCCTGTGTCAAGAGTATTGCCTACAATATTTGTGGAAACAGAAACTAAGGTATAAAGAAAATTCTGCAAATATATTTAAATATAGTAGTTATTTAAATTAAAAACTCTTTCGCTTCAGCAGAAGGAAAATAAAATTAAATAGATGCTAGTCTACAGAGATGGAATGGATCATTCACTTGGCCTAGGTGGGCCAAGCGCCCCTCACGTCTCAAGGCTCAAAGAGGTTCAGTTCAGGCTAGAGGAGAAATAAGCAGCAATAAGAATTTAGAAGGAATAGCTTAATGCAACACAGAAAGCTGAGTTAATGCAGTCTTACACAAATGAGAGAAACGCAAATACACATTTGGAACGGGGATCAAGCCTAAAAAGAGAATTTGCAAACTTATAATGTAATTCTACTGACAGCCGCCACATACATGTTATAGTATTGGCCTATAAGGCTATGAAAGAGCAGAATGGTGTAAGTAATATACTTTAAAAAAAAAACAAAAACAAACAAAAAAAAAACAACATCCCATAATGAATAAATATGCAAACGCAGTCCAAAAAACCCAATGCTTTTAAAGTTCAATACGTGGAGACAATGTTGTCTACTGTAATAAATCAGAACAGGAGTGGTTGCAGTTTGCTTGATGTTGGTGTTGTTCTCCTTGGCTGAGGTCTCCTGTGCTGTCATGTTTTCTGTAGCTTAATATGACTTGTACACCCCATGAGCACCACTGAAAATAAAATAATTAAAAAAAAAAGAAAACTCAACCTAAAGATAGTTATAAGTCTTGCTACATTACTGAACATTAACATTTGCCCAGAAGCTCTTGCTGAAGGTGTTCCACACCATCAAGCCAGACCTTCCCAGGTTTTCTCCATGGAATGGGAGATAAGGATAAACGCTGTTTTATGAGTGCATTCTGTCATCTAAAACACGTGGCAAAATGTCTTTTTTTTTTTTTCCTTCTTCTTTTTTTTGTGCTGCTCAGCTGAGGAACTGCTCCAAATCTTCCTCCACATTGACCTCGGGCACCATCTGGTCTGCTTCACGTTCTCCTCTGGCATAGGCAATGCCAGCCTGGACAGTGGCTGCCAGGAACCAGGGATGCTCCAGGATTTCTCGTGATGTCAGCCTTTCGGCTGGCTCCCGCCGCAAGATGCTGCGGATCAAGCAGCGTGCCTTGGGCGTCAACGTCTCAGGAATGCTGAAGTGGCCACGGCGGATCTTGCTTAAGAGTGAGCCAGGTTCAACGTCATGGAAAGGGTAGCGGCCAACGAGGATGGTGTACAGCATGACGCCCAGACTCCACACGTCTGCCGCTTTGCCCGAGTAGCTGCCACTGGCATTGAGGATCTCCGGGCTTACGTAAGCAGGACAGCCATGTTTGTCTGAGAGTGTGTCATCACTTCCCTTCAAGAGGTATGTATCTTCTAAACTCTCCAACTTAACAAGGCTCCTGTGATGCACAGAAAGATAAACATAAAAAACAAAACTTACTTCATCCAATTACAGTTCTCCGTTAAACCTTACCATCATTTAAAGATGATAGTTTTGTAATCACAGCACAACATTTCATTATACATCCACATGATCGTACAAAGTAATGAAAAATCACCACCCCCTGGATGGTCTTCATTGGTATGGGAGGAGGACAAGACCTCGCTCAAGAAAACAATCTTTCCATTTAAATTCTTATTTAAGAGCAAGATTTATGGGATTTCAAGAATCATGCAAGTAAGCCTTAAAAAGTACAACAACAACAACAAAACAAGGAAACATGCATTCCTCATCGGGGTGAGTACATCCACATACATAACTAAGGAAATCCCTGTATTTCCCCTGGAGTAATGATGCACGAAAACAGAATAAAAATCACAAGTAAGTGTTTCTGTTCCATAACCAAAACCGAAAAAATGATTCTGGGTCGTCTTTGCATCTTAGCGTACAGATCAGACGTCAAGGCTACTTGACCTCCAACAAGCTGCTGTGCTGTAAAAGTGAACAGAGCATAGACCTTTTGACCCCGAGCTCCGTTTCTGTTCAGCTGCCTGCTCAAAATAACCCTCGACTAACATGCAGTGTACATGACTCACACCTCTACTGCCGAATGGAAAGAAAAAAAAGAGAAGAAAAGAAAAACACACACACACATGCTGAGTCTCAAAAAGACACTAGGGCAAAACATGAAGAGTCATTTCAATAAGTACCGGACTGCACATAAACACAAGGGCCAGTTTTCCAGGCACAGATTAAGCACGCTTTAAAAAAAAAAAAAAACGAGAGGGGAAAAAAAAAAAAAAAAACCCCAATGGTGATTCACCACCAGCACTGCAATTTATTCCCAAAACTAGACTTAATCCATTGGGAAACCAGACTCTTATGTGCAACAGCTCGAGGTTTCAACCGCCCACTAACATGATCATGATGCTGGTCAGGAACCCAGCACAGCTCTGTGCCTAATCAAGTTCTCACTGGCTGCTTGTGCCTGGTTGGTCCCATCTGGGTGCATATGTGGTGTTTCATTTCAGGCCAGGGTACAAGCACCTACCTCTGGCGAAATCTTTCATGTTAGTAGGCAATCAGTCAGTAAGGAGGCATGGATATAGCATCCCAGGCTACAGTAGATGGGAATGTTAAGGTCAGTGAGCTCACGTGTAAAACTGTAGCCACAATGACTCCCCTTTCCATGTGCTGAGCCACAAGAAAACTAGCTGAGGTGATTCATTTGGCTGAATGTGCTACTATCATAGCTTAAATGGAAAGACCGCCCCAAAGTCATACACAGTGCTATGACATCAGCCTAATTTTAGAGGTGAGGCACATGGTGAGGCTACACTGTACACTCCTAATTTGCCTTAGTGGTGCTCTGGCTTTATCATCTGACACTCATTATGCCTGTGCAATATTCGAGGAAGCTCTAAAGTATATCAGGACACAAAGGTACAGAACAGGAAAAGTACAGAGAACAAAAAAACAAAACAAACTAATCTCTGCATTCTCATGTGCATATTAATGATTAAGCCTGGAAACATGACAGCATTTCTTTCACTCTCTCTCTCTCTCTCTTCATTTTTTTTTTTTTTTTTACCTTTCCTCATTATTAAAGACGAACTTCCTCAGCTTGAGGTCTCTGAGAACTAGGCCGTTGTCGTGGCAGTGTGCCACGGCGGACACTATCTGATAGAAGAGTCTGGCAGCCTCTTCCTCCTGCAACTTCTTGCAAGTGCGGACAAACGAGTGCATGTCTCCATGGCTCCTCTCGAAGAACACGTACGCCCGCGTGTCTCCGAGGAGAATCTCTACTATTTGGTTGATGTTCTGATGAGCACCCAGTGCAAAGTAGGCAGCTAATGATTCTTGATATCGGCTGATATCGAACACCTGGGAAGGGGGAGAAAAACAGAGAGAAGGAAGTGGTTTGTATTCAATTAGACGGTCATCGATTCCAAGGAAATTGGGTAGTTGTGCAAAGCTACTGTTCTAAGAGCCTCTTGGATTATTGGTCTTATAGATTTCTCCTGTTCTCCACTTTAAAAAAAAAAGGAAGAAAAGAAAGCCTCCACTTTGTAAGACAATGGAGGGGGATCAGAGACAAAAGGACTGCAACCCATGCGCCATCGGAAGGCAAAGCATACACCTCTGCAGCAAATTTAAGACTCCAAAACAGACACTGATCTTTGATGTTGCTTAGTAACAGGCACATAAAAGGGAGGTGGGGTAAATATAGCACACCGATGGCGGCCATCGGAGCCTTCAATCTTAT
Source organism: Prietella phreatophila (assembly GCA_025728095.1). Taxonomy (NCBI): domain Eukaryota; kingdom Metazoa; phylum Chordata; class Actinopteri; order Siluriformes; family Ictaluridae; genus Prietella; species Prietella phreatophila. Next base: position 994,639 of record JAOUWY010000052.1, on the reverse strand, counting down.
CAAGGTATAAGCAGCGTCATCTGGCTTGTTGCCCAGATGAATGAACCTTTGGTCCTCACACACACACACACACACACACACACACACACACACCTCTCCCACTTTATGCACTTTTAACCTGTCGTGTCATGCCACCTGCAAAAAATAGCACTTGATTTTATTCCTAATGCACCCACATGCCCAGTCGCCTTAATAATTAGAAACTCCTGCGAGTCAGCGATTCCTCCTCGTTAAAACGGGCTTTCACAACAAAGCACATGTACTCTGGGCACACAATGTACGAGCACCATGGTGACGCCGTTTTGCCAACTGGACGGCGTCTGAAAGATCTAGCGCTCCTATGCTCTACATGATCATCGGCACTTCAAGTATCTCCCATGAGTATAAGGAACTCTAGAGGAACTATGAATAGTGTCACGTGAGCATTCAGTTTGCACCCAAAAAAAAAAAATCAGATATTCGATCAATTGTGCTGCACGGTTTCCATGTATTTCTTCATCATTTATGCTTGGTGACCCTGGGTGCCCTTGTACACCCTATACACTGCTCGATATGGATCATCGTAAAAGCTGTGACCCAAACGGTGTTCTACAGTAGATACAAATAGTGCTGTAGCTCATATCTAGTAGTAATAGTGATGTGCACAGTGATCCTCAGCGCTATAGTGTTCCAGAACAGTATGTACAGTCAGTGTGCAGGTTAGGACGTGGCACGTGCGCTTGCTTTTACCTTGCACACGAGCTCTTCCCCGCTGTGTAAGTGCACGGCCCGGAGCACGCGGTCTCCCTCCAGCGGCTCCAGTAAGAGGTGATTCCCGATACAGGACACTCGGTGTGTGGAGTCCGGGCTCTCCGGAGGACTCGGGGAGCCTAGATTAGGACTAAAGCTCGGATTCGGCTCCGGAGTCCTCTGTTGTAGACAAGACAGCTCCTCCAATTCATGCTTTTTGTGCCTCTCTCTCCCATACCGTGCGATGTTGATGGGATTGGAGCGCTGTATGTTCATGAGTGTTCGATGAGGTTTATCCTAAAGCAAAATGCGAGACCTGGAGAGGGGATGAGGAGGAGGAGGAGGAGGAAGAAGAGGAGGAAATCTGGACAAGAATCCTTGGTCTGTGGAAAAACTAACTTGTGCAAGAAAGAGAAAAAAACACCTTTTGATCTGACTCACTTGCTATACACCATCACCGCGCAACACACACACACACACACACACACACACACACACACACACAGTCGATTTGCAGCTGCACAATGTCTCAATCAGGTCGGACAATCGTGCAATCAAAAAAAGAGTGCTGCAGTAAGCTTGTGAATATTAATATAATATTCCACGTGCAACGTTTTTTAAAATAAAAATAAATAACAAACCCCCCCCCTACCCCCAAAAAAAGTTACCCTGTTTTCTGGTATGAGTTCTACGCCTGAGCTCGGATTCAGACTTGTGGATGAATGTTCTGCTTTAGCTGCACAGTTGCATAGATGGAGGAAAACGGTGCCGCTGACAATTCCGTCCCCCCCCACACCACTAAATGGTCCCACAGGTCCTGGCCAAATATTGCTCATATGAGAGTGATTACATCAAATCAGTATGTCT